>JAPKLY010000873.1:67634-113577 GCA_026898435.1 Prunella vulgaris | reverse complement strand
ACAACTTAAAGGACTAACCTTGTACTCACACAAACTCACGCCTAAAATAAAAATAATTAAAGGACTAAAAGCTGCTGCCTATGCGGGGTGTTACAAGAAGCAACCAACAACCTAAAAAGGCACACTTTTCAAAGGCAGCTGCATTAACTCTAAGCAGGCATTTAATGAGCTTTCAACCATTAATGCTTAAGAGTTGACTATCCAAAATCTGAAGAAGATCTTGAAGAATGTTGGACTACAACATTTGACATATTTGACCAATCCAAAATCTGAGAAAGATTTTGAAGAACGTTGGACTACCAAAATAGCTTAATTTGAAACTATCTCTCCAACGGATAGTCTTTCAAATTAAGTCTATAAATACAGCAGTTGAAGAAGAAGCTAAGCACGGGAAACTATCAAGCTCATCTGAAAGTCTAAAGCTCTCCAAAGTTCATCTCAATTCTCTACCACTCGAAATCACATTAGTTTCCCAAGTGCTTACATTGTTTAGAGCTCAACTCTGTAATTAGGCTTACATTGTAATATCCTTAGAAGCCTACTAAGATAACCCAACCTAGATATTGATCATCATTGTAAAGGGTTGTCTCAACCTTTGTTGGATAACTGAAGCCCTTAAACTGAATTAGGTTCAAGGCTGTGAGTTGGAAGAAAGTAAGATGAGTAGTGTCTCAGTCTGAAATCTTGAGAGGACTAGGACTTAGGGAAAATCTTAGAGATCAAGAGAAGCTATTCTTGAACAGTGCACCTTGGCACTCTAAAACAAGGAATTCCTGAGGTTAAGGAATTCTCCTGTTAAATCAGGAAAAGTGGATGTAGGAGAGTTTAACTTCGAACCACTATAAATCCCCTATGTTCTTACTGTTTTACTCCTTTGTGTGTGTTGATAAAATCTTTGAAAAGGTAAGTAATCCGCTGCTAAATTTAAACTCTGATAAAAAACTTAGGTTACCTATCAGGGGACCTTTCAGTCCACTGATTGTTTCACAGGTCACCTGTGTTCTTAAGTCTGCTGTAAAACTCATATTTTCAAAAATCTATACTTACATGTGTATTCCCCCCCCCCCCTCATACACCTGTTATTGTTTATCTGGGACCAACACAAGTGTTGATGGCAACTGGGCAGGTGTGGGATGAATTTGACCTGTCTCAGAACCCATTCCGTAACGATTTTTTTAGATCCAGGACCTAGCCCGCCACGCCAGCTTTTTACTCTGGACCTCCATGCTCTACGAACCCAATGGTTTTACTTTTTTGGTCCCGTCCCGTCTTTTCTTATTTTATTTATAAATAAATAATGTCATAACATATTAAATCATAACAAATACATGAATTTATATTAGTTGAGTAGAAGTGTCGAACAATAGAAAATGATGAACGAATGTTTTGTTGTTAGTAAAAATATATTAAATTAATTATAGGTGCATTGTTAAACTAATAAATTAATTAATTATTTAACATAATTAACATATATTTAATATATATATATATATGTGTGTGTGAGTGTGGGGCAGTTCCAGAGTTGGTCCACCTAATACCAAGACCGTCTCAATGCCATCCCTAAATCGCAGCAACATTTTGGACGAAAATAGAGCTATAGAGATCAAGGATTTGCAAATTCTTATTGCGGACAAGGAAGACTTGAGAAGCAAGCCCTAGCGCGGAAATGGAGCTCGAACAAAGATCCGTAGAACTATCCATATTCAATTTATGGGTTTGTATCAGGTCCAGTCGAATTTGGACTTTTTTTTTTCAAATTTCGTGCAAACCAAATTCCAAAATTTTTCAATCCAAGTATATGTTACTATATAAGCAGATGCGTGTATTACTATCAAACTAAACATTATTTTTCATATATATTCATTTGTTCTGGTAGAAATAAATATTTTTCATAAAATATAAGAGCAAAATGTATGTTATTATAAGAAAAATATTAGTTTTTTAAAATATTTATTTATTTATATGGAAATAATTAATTTATTTCCTATAATAACACGTATAAAATAGTAAAAAGTGTCTTATTGTATGAATCAATATACCTAACTTTTAAGGGATGTGTTGATAGGCGAACTAAAGTGAGCTTACTGGGGAGAGTTATAACAAATAAAATATTAAGGCTCAGTAGCTCCCTCCAGGTTGTCAAGTCATGTCATCACCCATTGACTAGTCAACATAACAAGAGAGAGAGAGCTAGCAGAGTAGCTCGCCCAGAGCATGAGACAGGATATCACATCCAACTACAATCACTGAACCTCAGAATGGCACGAGGCAAAGGATCGAGCTCGCCCTACTCGAAGTGGGGAGCAGTAGCTAAGTAGGTCTTCAGTAGTAATGTAGTAGGATATGAGCAATGTAATTGGAGCATAAGAGGTGGCTAAAGAGACATGTGTTAGGACACTTGTCAGTTGATTAGGCCACTTAAGCTTAAAGCATGTCACCTCACCACATGCAAACATATAAATAGGTCTCTTTTACTCTCATTCTCTCTCTAAGTTAATTTTTACTCAAGATACTCCTCTCTCTACTTTCTCTCACTATTCAATCCTCTCTACAATCCAATTTTAATTATTGTTTGGAATAATCCAAGGATTAATTAGCCACATAAACATCCTCATTAAGAAATTCTTCCAACAATTTGGCGCTAGAAGGAGGGGTGCACGAACCTCCGTCTGATTAAATTTGAGAGAAAAGTGTGAGAAATTGAAGGAGTTCTTAAGAAAAAGTTGAAGAACAAAGCTTGAAGATTTGAAGGATACCCTTGAGAGTTGAAAAGAACTGAAAAATTTCCAGGAATTATAAATAAACCCAGAAAGGAAAGCTCTAAATGCATGTTTGTTTATGATTAAACCAAATTCTAGAAAATCATCTACACACAAGGCTAGAGAGAACACTACTTTCATTACCTTTACTGGAAATTGTTCAAGACGAACTACCCACTACTGAAACATGTCACGTGAGAACACCAATACCTCATCCATGAACAGGAGATGGAAAGGACCAGGGTCGCGAAGAAACCACGCTGGCGGAGAATCTTCCCTCCAGCGAGCTGCTGGTCAGATGTGCACCCCAACTACCCTGCAAGATGGGCTAAACCCAGTAGTTCAGTTCGTACTCTGGAAACCAGACGAGCTAGAGCAAACTATTGCTCTGCTCCAGGAGGTCCGCAGGCAGCAGCAGCTCACCAACCTACAATCTGCCACCTAACCTGTTCCCACCAACACAGCTTGAGATCGGGAAACAAGACATTCACACTCCTTCCAGCCGAGGGAGAGAGTAGGCGAGCTCCAGGGAAAGCAAGAGGCGAGTAGCGCAAGAGCTCGGCGCCAGCAGGACACGAGGAAGGCCAAAATAAGTGATAGGCTCTGGTCACAAGGTGGGCAACCTAGGATTCGGGCTGAAGGCTCCACAACTAACCAGCCCCAGAACCCTCTTCGAGACAGGTTGGGAAGGAGGTACGAGAAAATGGCCCAATAGTTTGTACCAACACCACTACTCCCAGTGAGGAGAGAAGATTCAGACCTACACCCTCGTAGGTCCTCTCACGATAGGTTGCGAAGGCCAGCCTCTGACAAGCTAGACCTGATTGGTGCCCAACAGTTCTGGTAAGTCACAGCTGAACCACCCCAGAGCGAGGGACTGCGGGGTCGTACGCACACGAGGCATACGACCCTTGAACGGCCTCTACAAGAGATCATTCACAATGATGAGCTGGCCACGCTGAAAAATGCCATCGAAGAGCTATAGGTGCAGGTAGCCGCCAAGAGTGATAGAGCAGGCACAAACACACTCCCAGAATCACCTATGGCATCTGCCATACTTAAAGCTCCAATACAAAAGAAGATACAGTTCCCGACAATGGTCATATACAAAGGAGAGTCTGATCCGAAGGTGTAACACCCCGCATAGGCAGCAGCTTTTTAGTCCTTTAATTATTAATTAGGCGTGAGTTTTGTGTGTGTTTAAGGTTTAGTCCTTTAAGTTGTTAAGCTTTAGTATGTCTTAATTAATAGCTTAGTATTAGTTGTCCCAATTAGTATTAATTGGATCTTTAAGTAGTATTAAGTTTCGAATTTTATTAGAAGTTAGGGAGAATAATATTATTGTTGAGGTTATAGTATTAGTCCTCTAAGAATAGTATTTCCTTAGGTATTAATTCATTAAGGACATGTTAGTAATTGAGGAATTAAATTTAGGGATTTGACCTTATGAGGATTTAACCAAGAATAGGATTAAATAATACTTGGGATAGTATTAGTATTATTTTCGAAAAATAGGAGTCTTAGACCTTAAATAATTTTCGAAAATATTAAGAGTATAAGACTTTGATTTCTAGTATCTTTATTTATGGAAATAAGTCATATTCTTATGCAAGAGAATTATATGCTTGAAGGTTAAGTATCATAAGAATAAAGAGATGGTAAGGATTTGTTAAATAAGGAAATAAGTTACCAAGTATGGAAATAGAGATACACCAAGATTATGGTCCAATTTCTTGCCTTTTTCTTGTAATTTCGTCCAGCTCCTTTTTCAGCCCCAAACCCTACTTTTCCAACTCTATAAATATGTATTGATCATGTCTCAAAACCCTTAGACACCCAAGAAAAATCGGCAGCCACCTAGCACCAAACTTTGGCCATGTATTGAAGTTAGAGGACCAGTTTTCAGCAGCTTGTAGAAGTAGAAAGAGGGCAGTTTTTCGAGAGTTCTTAGAGCAAGGAATTAGCAAGCCAACGTACAACACTTCTATATTTTCAAGACAAGAAAAGGTGGGGGTTTAAACGGTGAAAAGTGGTAACTCTAGTTCGATTTTTAAATACTATGTTTGATGTGTTTATGTGTTTATGTGCTAAAAGAATGGATACTCTTATGTAGTATCAACCAATGGGTGCTCTTAAGCAGTGCCAAATTAATGGATATCCTTATGTGGTATCAAAGAATGGATGCTCTTATGTAGTGTCAAAAGAGATACGCTTAAGTAGTATCAAAGATTTAGAATGATTGGTATGTTTTCACGTTTACATGTCCATTATATTTAGACTTCGAACTAAACTATCCCCACGGAGTGATTATTTTATAATTGCTCACCCCTTCACCGAATTATATTTTCAGATTTTCAAGAGTAAGATGACGAGATCGGCTATGCGGAGGAAGGTGGATGTGATGCGAGTTAAAGAAGTTAATGAATGAAGATTTTTATTAATTACCAAGTAGGCTTTTATTATATTAAGTTGCAAGAGTTTTATTCATGATTTTCGGCACTTTTATGTTTTCCACAAGATTTGATGTATGCATGTTTTATTTCATTGAGTGCATGGACACGTAGATGTTTGATTTAGGATTTATTATTGTTTGATGGATTATGAGATTTTATTATAAATTTTATGAGGTATTATTATTATTATGATTAAGTGTTAAATTGCATGAATTTAAGGAGTTAAGTTGATGGACTTATTTATAATGTTGGCAGCTGATGGTTCGAATTAAGAAGCATGCTTAAGTGTTTGAGTTATGTGTTTAATTGTTCTTAAGAAATAGTTATTGTCCTTAGTTTGCATGATCGATAAGTTAAGTTTTATAACTCCAAAAATTATGAAATTTTACCAGAATATTTGCCAAGATTTAAGATGCATATTGACTAATTTTCGTGAGTTTTTGCTTAGTAGAAGTCGAGAAACTGATTTTAGTCCTATATGTGATTCTAGTCGTCAAAATTCTTGTTTTAAAAATACCGATTTTATGCCCAGCCTATTTTCAAAATTTTGGCAGTTTTAATAGCCATAAAATATTGAGTATTTTTGTCATAAAAATATGGAGGATAATCGTTTTAAAGTTTCATCTTGAATTTAGTCCTATAACTTTGTTTTTTCGAACTTTTCATGTGTTTTAAAAAGTGATTTTCGTGGAAAGTACTTATATTATGTTTGATATGATTTATTTGAGTATTTAGACGTCTTAGGATGGTTGGTAAGAAAATAGTATTTAAGAAAATGGATTTAGTATTAGTTAATGGACTATTTTTATACACATGCGGTTTTGATGAGTACACCCAAGCTGTTTTCGAAAGTTTTAGGTACCAACTGCTGTTCATGAATTATTTAGGAGTTATTGCATGATTTAATTGATGACTTATGTGTTGAATGATATTAGAATAAGTTTAATTCACATGCTAATATTATTGAAAAATACTATGAATATTTGGAATGATATATTATGAATTCTATGGATGTATTGGATGAGTTATTTATTTTGATTGTATGATTTAATTGTTTTAAATTATTACTCTGATTTTAGTTCAAAAAGGATTTTCAAAGAAAAGAATTTTATTTCAAGTATAAAGGGAGCACGTTCTAAAAGATATTTTTATTAAATTGTTTGTTTAAAATCAAGACTTCCGCTGATTTGAAATGCTTAGAATTTTAGGGCGTGACAGAAGGTACACGTGTCTAAATACTCAAATTTCATGATCTCCATGGGAGCAAATGATGTCACGCAGTGCAGGAATTTCCCGCTTACCCTCGAGACCGAGCTCACAGGTGGTTCTCATCACTAGCCCCGGGGTCAATTCAGTCCTTTGGACAACTCATACGAGAGTTCCTGTCACACTTCTTGGGTTACGGGACATATCTCACTCAGAAGCATTGATTAGCAAATATTAATCAGGGGAGTGAGGAGTCAGACCAGCAATACTTAGAAAGGTTCGACAAAATTCTACTGGAAGGAGAGCCCGTAAGCTAGGATACAAAAATTGTAGCAGTCATGGCTGGTTTGAAGAAAGGGACGGACCTGTGGAAAAAAATGCACTTGTCTTGTCCGAAGACTTGTGCAGAATTCAGACACAAGGCAAGTGTATATGTTGCTATGTAGGAGGCTCTCTAGAAGGAAATGGGTGGAGACACAGAGGAGATAAAGATCGGGGGCAAAAAGGTTGGGGGCACATACAAATCTCCAAGGAATCTGAAGTCTTTCAGGGATGGTGCCGAGTTCAAAGAAAAATTGAACCAAGTACTGAATGTGTCCGTTGATCACATATTTACGGCAGTCAAGGATAAAGCTATGCTGAATGAACCAAGAAAGATCAGGCAGGACTGCAGCAAGCTCAATCCCAACAAGTACTGTGCATACCATCAGAGCATTGGACCCTTCACTAGTGAATGCCAGGACTTACTGAAATAATTATTGAATTTATATGAAGATGGCAAGTTGATCGAGTTTGTGAAAAAAGCCCCTCAAAAGACAAAGGCAGGATAGGAAGAAGGAGTTCGAAGAAGAGGATGAAGACCGTGGTCCGAGGCAGAATAGGCACAGGCCTCCCACCCCTCCCGCACAACAAGAGTCGAACAGAGAAATTTTGGTTCTCGAAGAAAAGATTGGGCCAGCGGGTGGAGTTACAGATGGAAGGCCAGCATCAAAAAGACAAAGAAAGGCAGAATTGTGAGCTGTTCACCAAGTCCAAGAAAGAGGTTCAGGCTCCAAGTCCAGCTCCGAACCTACTGCGGAGTTGACCTTCTCCCAAGTAAACTTGGACGAAATCCTCACACCGTACAACGACTCGTTGGTGATAAACGCCAACATAATAACACAAAGGTCCACCGCCTGCTCGTGGACACCAGAGCTTACACCAACATACTATTCAAGAGTACCCTAGATCTTCTAGGAGATTATTAGTCGTACATCGAGGATTGTAATATAGGATAGTGGGGTTTAAGCTGTAACCATCCCCTTAGGTATGATTAGGCAGTCAGTCAAACTTGTATCGGCTGAGGACCCAAAAAAGAGGCTCACTAGGTTGATAGATTTCCTAGTCGTAGATCAATAGTCATCTTATAACAGGTTCCTTGGCCGTCCATTTATATCTAAATTAAAAGCAGTCTGTTCAACCTACTACTATTGTCTTAAGTTTCCAACTCCTAAGGGCGCCGGTACTGTAAAGGGCGATCAGAAAAAAGCTAGGGAATGTTTGTTGCACATTAAAAGACCAGTTACGCAGGTACTAGTGTACGAAGAAGAAGTACAGCACTCACCCGATGAGCCGAACATCATCGACGTTCACTCAGTGGAAACCGAGTTAATGGAGATAGACAACCCGTTAGAAGAGCCAGAGATCACCCAAATCCTGATGGATATTTCCCAACAGGCGATGTCCATGGACGTAGATAGTGGCCAACCAAATGATGTACCTACCAGCTCAGCTAAGCAAGAGTCCAAGGAGATCCACGAACATGCACTAAATTAAGGAAACAGATGGCACTAAATCAAAAAATAGTAGTTCACCTGATTTCACTATTTGAACAAGTGTACATCAAGCAAATCCCAAGGTTGGAAAATGCACAAGCAGACACACTAGCCAAGCGAAGCTAGCAGAAGTTGTGATAACAAAGCTACAAGATCCCTCGATGTTTGACTACAAAGTAAATCAAAAATGGGGGGAAAGAAAGAGATGACGACTGGCAAACTTCGATCAAAAAATACTTGAAGGATGTAACACTCCCAGAAGATGTTTGAATAGCTAGTCGGCTAGTAAAGCAAGCAGCTAGATACAGACTTGTAGATGGCCAACTGTACAAACGAGGATTCTCCCTACCCCTACTCAAATGTTTAACAAACAAACAAGGGTTGGAGGTGTTAGAAGAAATTCGTCAAGAGATCTGTGGGAGTCACACTGGGGGGCAAGCTTTAGCATATATGACAATCAGGCAGGGGTACTAATGGCCCACTCTATGCAAAGATGCTATTAGCTTCGCTCAAAAATGTCGAAAATGCCAGTTGTTCGCGCCAAACATTCATACTCCTACAAGCCAGCTCAAGTTGGTCTTCAGCCCATGGTTTTTTGCAAAATGGGGTATCGACTTGATTGACCCATTCCCACCTGGCAAAGGCAGTGTCAAGTTTTCCGTAGTTGAGGTAGACTATTACACAAAATGGGTTGAAGCTGAAGCATTAATAATAGTAACGTAGGAGAGAATGATAAGCTTCATATGGAAGAGTCTAATCTGTAGTTTCGGGCTCCCACAGTCGATCGTAATAGATAATGGCAGACAGTTTGATGGGCAGAAGCTTAGAGAGTTCTACAGCTTGTGGAATATAAAGAAACACTACTCGACCCCCTACCATCCTCAATCAAATGGACAAGTGCAGGCTGTCAATAAAATACTGAAACATATCCTGAAGATCCGCTTGGAAGATATAAAAGATAGTTGAGCAGACAAACTCCCTGAAGTGCTTTGGTCTTATCGAACGTCTTACAGAGCTAGCACTGAAGAAACACCCTTTGCCCTAGCATTCGGAACGGAAGCAGTAATCTCGGTGGAGATCCAAAATCAGACTTGGAAGGTCGTGAGCTATGACGAAGAGAGCAATGATGAAGCCTTGGCTATAGAAAAATATATGCTTGAAGAAATCCAAGCTTCATCAGAACTGAAGAATGCGACCTATAAACAAAGGGCCGAAAAATATTATAACACTCAGGTGCGGCACAGAAAGTTCAAAGTTGGGGAACTAGTGCTAAGAAAATGACTAGCAACGCCACCCGGGGCATTTGGACCTAACTGGGAGTGACCGTTCCGGGTCATTGCTAGCTGGACTAACGGGACATATGATCTGGAGGACATGGAAAGGAGAATTTTGTCTTACACATGAAGCGCAACACACTTGAAGAGGTACTACCAGTAATAGAGGAATGAAGACAAGTAGTTTATAAATAGACTGTTTAAAGGTTCGTATCAGAAATATTGACGACAACCTGTGTAAAGATCTTTGTTCAATAAAGGATGTGTATTTTTCAAAAAATTATCTTTTCAAGCTTAATATGCAAAGGGCACAAGTCCCGAAATGTTATTATCAAAGCTCGAGGCAAAAGCCGTTACAGTGCTAAGGGTCGTTAAAGTGTCCTACTAAAAGGATTACTAAGAACCCACTGTCCAGTGTTAGAAAAATTCTCAAAAGATGATTTTAAACGTCTAAGACAAAGTGTTTTATAAAAACTCAATTGCCCGAGGGATCGAATTAAAAGGTGCAATTCACGGTCCTAAGTGACATAAGACGAACAAATACGTACCAAGTAAAAGCGATCTATGAAAAGATAACGTTCAAAAGCAGTAAAGTAGATAGAACAAAAGAATTAGAAAATTCACACTTGATATATAAATTTTGAGAATTTCTAAGTACATGGAGTGTCAATTACAAAAAAGCTGACCAACTGGCCATTCAACAAAAAGTACAAAAAAGAAACACCCACACAGGGGCGAGCTATCGAAGATTAACTAAAAGAAAGAAAAGCAAAAAATCCTAAGACTCAGGAGCTGCAGCGGGAGTAGGATCAGCAGTAGGAATGGTCTCCAGGGCAACCTCTGAGGCGACCTCTAGTCCAACAGAAGGTGAGAGAGTGGGCATTTGGATAATGGGGCTCAACCCACTGGTGTCAACCATGATGTACCCAACGAGCTCGCCAACCTGCTCTTGAGTGAGCTCAGCTTCCTGGAAGCCTTCCCCAGGAGGGAGCTCGCCAACCTCCTCAGCCTTGCCCTTGCCAACTCTTTCATCAGTGGCCTCGGCATCCAAAGGTAGGTATGGCCCACCGATGATCCTGATTTGATCAGGAATAAAACTCAAGTCAACAATGAGCTTCGCCAAATCACCGATATCGGCGACAGAACCCGGAGGGATGGAAGCCGACACTACGAAGTCCCGATACTCCTTCTGCAAAAGCTCCCACACATCCTCGTTCTGGTCTAGCGCCCACCGGTAGGCCCATAAAATTTTAGCATAGCACAAGAGATAGCCAAAGTCAGAAGCCTCGCCCTTTGCGGCCTCCAAAGCCTCAGTCGAGACCGACACATCCACAAGGGCTTGAAGCTCGGCAATTCCAGTAGAAGAAGTGTGTAGCTCACCATTCAATCTAGAGCACTCAGCCTGGGCCTTCCTGCTCAAATCCTGCTCCAGAGGAAGCTTCTGCGAACGTAGTGCGAGCTTTTCATCCTTCAGCTTCAGGGCAGCATTCATCCCCTCCTTTTGTTGGGCGAGCTCAGCTTGGAGGAGCTCAATCTTCTTCTGAGCACTCTTCTCGCCCTCCAGAGCAACTTTAGCCTTGCTTTCCTCTCTAATCATATCCATCCTAGCATGCAAAAGATCTCTTGGTGTCTTAATCAAGCCAACTAGTGTCTAGATCTCTCTACAACACAAGGTAAGCTCTATTGGATGTCTAGATCTCTCTACAACTTCCAACACTCAAATTAAGAGGTATAGGCTAATATGCAATTCTCATTTATCATACAAGCCAAACATCAAACACTTGGTATGCATAAAGTTCTTATAGCTCAATTCTCATTTCATTGCTAAAACATATAAGCCATTCAATCCAATTTAACATTCCAAGCATTCATACAAGTCATTAATAAGAGAACTAATACATCAAGATCACTAATTCATGCATAGGATTAACAAGAGACTAAATTCTCCATTGTATTCATACAACCATGCAATAGGAAATTAGCCCATGGCTAATTGATAATGAAAATCAACAATTAACAATCTAAACATCATTATTAAGAACTAAGACAAAAGAATTAAAGGAAGTCTTACCATATGTAGATGAATGGAAATACAAGCATCAAACCTTGAAAAGTTATCTATAAATCCGGAATGCAAAATACAAAACTAAACCGCAGAAACATAGCTTGAATCGAGAGAAGAATGTAGGAACAAATGGATCGAAATTCCGACGGACGGATCAAAAGTTATGGAAGAAAGAAGATTGAATCTAACTACGAACCCATTAAGTAACTACCTAATTCTCTCTCTAAACTAATCTAATGATCTTACTAATGAAGAAGATGACTTGGAGAATCTGATCCTTGAGTATTTATAGTGCCCACAATGTTTAGTCCAAAGTGCCCTTCATTAAACGCGCGAAAATACGAAAATAGCTCTGAAATTCCGAGTTTTTTTTTACCTGCTGCAGAGCACAGGCATGATGGCTGTCGACCATGGTCGACAGCTTGCTCGAGCGAGGTGCAATGTGTTGCACAAGAGCTTGTTGGCTGCCGACCAAGCTGCTCGAGCGCTTGGTCGCGCGAAGGCTGCCATTCCAGGAATGTGGTCGCGCGACTCCTGCAGAGCACAAGTGTATGTGCTGCCGATCAAGACACTTAGTGTCGGTCGATGCGCGACTTCCTCGTTTTTGTCATATCTTGAGTTCTAGGACTCCGATTGACTCGATTCTTTTTGCGTTGTGACCCTCTCTTCAAGCTCTTAAACATGGGACATCAATTGCACCAATTAGTTGAACTCCAGAATTTCGGACTTTTCTCAAACTTGCTCTTTTTTCGCCGGTTTTGCTCGTTTTCACTACAAAACATAATTTTCTAGCCAAAAAGGGTTAAATGCACAAAGTATATCATTTTAGGGTCAAATATGAACATAAGCACATCAAAACCATATAGAAATGGATGCAAAAAGATGCAATTATAACCCTAATCACACCCCTAAACTAGATTGTTGCTCGTTCTCGAGCAACGAAGCGAGATAAGATAGGGGAATAATTGTATCAATGAGCATCAAGCACAATTCAAATGCCATGGAATCATCAATCAGTATCATGCAAGTCTAGAATGCAATCTCATCTAATCAACTATCAACAATGAATCAATAAGCAAGATATCAAATCAATGAGTCAAGATCCTCACAAGATAAGTGTTTAGCTCAACCCTCAAGTGTTTAGGCTCACTCAATCATCACACCACATACACATACTACCATAAGCTTGGCTCAAGTCTACATTCTCTACCACTTGAATTGACAAATCATTCACACATCAATGAGGACTTTCATAAGGTTGTAGTGTTGGCTCTTTGGTAGGGAAGGAATATATGGATAAAAGTGACTAAGTATGATTAGTAAAGCATAGAAGGAATCATGTAATAATCATCCAAATCTTCATGCAATGTTGCACATACTCTTCATGCTCTTTCAATATCTCACTTTCAAAATCATTCTTCCCTTTCTTTGCAATTAATAGCCATACTCACAACAAAGGTCAACTTGACCATATTTTCAACAAAAGTCAACTTTTTCTCATGCTTGCAAGCACTTGCTTTTGCACCTTCTTTTCACATCAATCCATGCATAGAATTTCTTTCCACCTTGGCCACCAATTTCTTCAACATATCACCAATCTTCCTTCCTTCTTTTCACTCTGCTAATCATAAGGACAAGAGAGTTCCAAAAAGGAAGGAAAATGGCTTAAAGTGCGGTTAGCCAAAGGAAAGGTCTATAGGAACAAAATGGTGAACAATGTATCATAATATCAATGGTAAGCTCATATGGCAAAGTGGCTCAATATAGAACAAAGAAATGCCTCAAATCATGTCATGTGAAATTTTCATCTAATGTAGCCTCAAATAAGACCAAAGCCAAGTTCTAGAGTAACATGTATGTGTGTGGAACTCACATCAAAGAATGTCATCCGTTCAAGATTGAAACGGGCATAAATGGCTCAAAACTCACGGGTATATGGTGATCAAGACTCATATCATATCAAAATGCTCAAATCATCAAAGTATCAAGTATCAAAGAATCAATAGCAAACTAGACAAAACATGAATCAAGAGATAAGTGCACTACATCTAACATGAACTATCAACAACATCCACACAACCATAAGCGTATCTCATGCCACACAACCATAAGCATATCTCATGCCACACTACTCTCAACTAGCAACATCATGGCAAAAAATCAAGCAAAAACAAGGCACATGATAAGCATATGGTCCAAAAACATCATAGAAGCACTAGAATCAACATAAGCATAGCATTGCAATGAGATTTACAAAATGAACCCCCCCTCCACCAAACTTTTTTGGACCGTAGGTCTAAAAAGTTTGGCAAAGTGGAGAAAAGGTCATGCAATGCACTCAATCAAAGCACAATACCACAAGAATCAACACTTAAGCTCAAAATCGCAATCTAAAATCAAGCAAACTAAACTTAAGAATGAAAGCACATATAGAGATAAGTGTAAAGACATACCTTGAGTTGGGATTAAGAATAGGAGAATGAATTGCCACTTACACGAAAATGTCCTTCTTGGCCAAGTAGAAAGAGAATTCTCCTCATCACACCTTTCTAGAGCTCACAAATCACATTAATTATCATTGCAAATCAAAATTTGAAGAACGAACACACACCCCCAAACTTTTTCGGATCAAGGATCCTAAAAGTTTGGAAAAGAGTGATGAAAATAGGATATGCAATGAATTAATAAACCAACAATGCATGTATAAGCTCAACTAAACCAAGAAATCATGCGGAGCTCGCACAGCAAGATGATGGGGAGAAGTATAGACAAGAGCAGCTCGCCTAAAGTGCGTCTTACTCAAATGGTCTACTCCTCTATGTTTATAATTCTGACCGCAACAGACGGCGTGTACGTAGTCAAACACTTCAGAGATCGCCGAGTTTGGGTGACCCCACCGTTTGTGCTTGGGACCTGCAAGAGAAGATTGCTCAGATTAGTAAATCTAAATCGACCCACTCACGCCGAAAAGGTCCACCTGCTGCTAACATCCCCATATTCCTCTGGGGATAAGATTCGTCCTTCTTATCCCATATAATTAGTAGAAGCTCGACAGTCCTCTGATAAAGAAGAACTGCTCCTTCCAATCACGGACCTTGTTGGGCAGGCTCTCTAAAAATTTCTCACCCACCGAGCCTTCAGATAATAATACCCCTTGCCCTCAGCATTCTATTTCGTAATACTAAGGACACTATTTATCTTGACCGTGGTGATCCGATTCTTATATCCTTTGAGACCAAAGATGGTCAGAACGGCCAATAAGCTACTCCAACCATTAGGGGTGATTTCTGTGATCATCAGTTTCATGTCGATGAGGTACCAGCCGATGATTGGATGGAGAGGTAATGTGAGCCTGGCCTCTAAGGTATGAATGTTGATCGCCGTAAGACCAGCTGGAGGTAGGTCAGCTCGCTCCTTAGGACCGGGAGCATACATATGGATGTCCAACGGAATTTGATATGCTCTGCGGAGGTTCGGAAGCATGTCAGATGTGATCAAGCTCTCAATCCTGTTTGCCTTTAAATCGGTAGCCCCCTCTACTTTCCTTGAAGCTCGCTCAGGAGTAGGGAAGTTCGCCCCATACTTCGTCGTATACTCATCCCACTTCAGATCACGTTCGACGGCGGTAGGGACATTGTGCTCCGCACCTTAGGCATTGGGAAACTGATTGATTCGAGGTAAGCCGTGGTAATCTTGTCATCAGACTCCTCCTCGAGCTCGTGGACTAGCTCGACTGAGAGGCCGCCAGATTCGGCGACCTCCTCATCACCACCCTCACCTAGTTCGCCTTCCAGCTCACGAACTAGCTCGCCTGAAATTCCCTCATAGTTGGTCGCCTTATCATCTGGGTCACGACGAAGCTCTCCAAGTAGCTCGCCAGACAAATATTGATCAACTAAGGTCACCTCGGAGCTTGAGCCGATCATCACTGGAGTCAGTTGGGGAATAGTCTCATCTCCAGTCATGGGTCTTTTGCCTGAGTTCCGATTTGAAATCATCCGACTAGAGGATGAAGATCTTGAAGTCATGGTTGAGAGGATAAGTCGGAAAGCTTAGG
This sequence comes from Prunella vulgaris, assembly GCA_026898435.1. Lineage (NCBI taxonomy): Eukaryota > Viridiplantae > Streptophyta > Magnoliopsida > Lamiales > Lamiaceae > Prunella > Prunella vulgaris. The sequence continues at coordinate 97,949 of JAPKLY010000873.1, read as the reverse complement.
GGTTATTAAAAATTGTGCAGAGGAGTGAGAGTTTGAGGTTTCGGTGATCGGAGACTGAGGAGATGATCAGAGTTAATAGAGATGGTCAGAAAATGGCAGTTTGATCATAAAGTTCTTAAAACTAGACAAAAAATTGAAAGATAAAAGAAGGAATCGAAGAATAAGAAGAAATGATATTACTACCTTGAAGAATCGAATGAGAATCTGACAATGATGGAGAAGAATTGCCGGAAAAAGTTGAAAGTGCTCTAGAAATTCTGAAAGCGTAAAAATGTTTATGAGAAGTGTTTCTTCCTTTTATAGGAAGAAGACGATGCTTTGGAAAATTTCCGAAAAGGTCAGGGACCCAATTGCAAAGAATATGAAAGATTGGTTATTGGTGCGAGTTTTAAGGCATACAAGGACGTGATCAAGCAAATGATGCCTTGAATTCCGGGCCACATATACAAAGCTGCCGTCAAGATGGTTGCTAGCCACGAAGTTCGCCAAGACTTGGAATCCAGTTCGCATCACACCAGCTCGCCCAAAGAGGCAAAACAGCTCGCTCATATATTGGAAAAATCATATATAGACGAGCTTGGGGCAAATGTTGATAGGTAAACTAAAGCGAGCTTATTGGAGAAAGTTATCACAAATAAAAGATTAACGCTAAGTAGCTCGCCCAGTAGCTCTCTTCAAGTTGCCAAGTCACATCATCACCCATTGACCAGTCAACATAACAAGAGAGAGAGCTCGCAGAGTAGCTCGCATAAAGCTCACCCAGAGCAGGAGACAGGAGATCACATCCTACTACAATCATTAAACCTCATAATGGCACGAGGCAAAGGGGAGCAGTAGCTAAGTAGGTCTTCAGTAGTAATAGTAGGATGTGAGCAATGTAATTAGAGCATAAGAGATGGCTAAAGAGACATGTGTTAGGACACTTGTCAGTTGATTAGGCCACTTAAGCTTAAAACATGTCATCTCACCACATGCAAACATATAAATAGGTCTCTTGTACTCTCATTCTCTCTCTAAGTTCATTTTTACACAAGAAATTTCTCTCTCTACTTTCTCTCTCTACTTTCTCTCACTATTCAATCCTCTCTACAATCCAATTTTAATTATTGTTTTGAAGAATCCAAGGATTAATCAGCCACATATAAACATCATCATTAAGAAATTCTTCCAACATGATGATAATTAAATTAAGAAATACACATTTATTCTAAACAAAAATACATTTTATCCTACAGTAATATATTTACCTATATAGTAACACAAATTGGAGAGCAAATATATGTAACTATTAGTACAAATATGTGTTACTATCTTATAAAATATTGTTATTTATGTATATTCTTTTGTTTATATTTGAAATAAAGGGGAAGTATACTACGATTGGGAGGCCAATGGGCCCTGGTGGCAACGGGGGACTCTTTCCTCTACCTTTTACGTTTACTAGATTTTGGCCCGTGCATACTTTTATTTTTTTTTCTTTCTCTATTGATTGAGTTCAATTGAGATACTTTTTTTAAAATAGTAAAATTGAAAATTTATTTTTGGTAATGATGGTGATAAAAAAAAAAAAAGTTGACATAAAAAGATTTATCACCTTTTTTGCACCCAAAAATAAAAACAGTGTGTATAAATTCAGTGGATGAATTAAGTAGTTTGTACTAAACCAGTTGTGGGAAAAAATCCTACGACAATGTTTTTCATATTAGAAAGATTAATAAAATCTTGAATATAAATGTTCATAAAAGACAAAGAAATACATGAGACGAAGGGAATATTATTTAAAATTGCACTTTCACTTATTCCAGATTACTTTTTTTTTTTAATAATCATGCTTAAAACTATCTACTCTTTCAGAGCCTACTAATATATAGTACCATTTATATTTTCATCGGGTGCATGCTATTTATTCTATAGTTTTCTTCCAACATTCTTTGAATTGTTAAACATAGTCTTGTCATTTAGCTACATCAATTTAACTTAAATATATATATATATATATATATATATATATATATTGTTGCTCAATTGAATAATTAGAGTTGCTTTGCACGAATTCAATGAGTTCATTTAGCTTGGGGACAATAGTGATCATTGATTTTTAGATTCGGTGAATTTCACGTGCTGAACTTTTATTTTGTTCCCTATTTTCCACAATTATATTCATATTCTCATCCAGTGATTCCCTTTTATATAATCAAACACTGAACAAATAAATATTATTTAATAGTGTGAATGCTTAGGATCATTTTATTATAAAGGCAAAGAAAGACTTGAGACAAAGGGAGTACTATTTAAAGTTGCACCTTCACTTATTCTAGACTAAAATATTTTTTTTCTAATCATGCTTAAAACTATCTTCTTTTTTAGAGCCTACTAATATATAGTACCATTTATATTTTCACTTGGTGCATGCTATTTATTCTATAGTTTTCTTCCGTCATTCTTTGTAATATTGTTTGACATGGTCTTGTTATTTAGCTTCATCAATCTAACTTAAAAACATATATATTGTTGCTCAATTGAATAATTAGAGTTGTTTTGCAAGAATTCGATGCGCTCATTTGGCTTGGGACAATAGTGATCCTTGATTTTCATATTTAGAGAAATTCACGTGCTAAATTTTTTTTCCCTATTTCCCACAATTATATTTAAATTCTCATTCAGTCATCCATTTTATATAATTAACAGTGAACAAATGAATTTATTTAATGTTGCGAATGTTTAGGATATTTTTATTAAAACCTATATTCACGGGATAAAAAACTCTCTAACTTCACTATATGATCAATCAACTATGCTTTCAAAGTTATTTGGAATTGTAATTAAGTTTTCCCAAATTTTGTTTGTAAGAACCCTAACTTTGACAATTGAGAAGACCGCCACACAATTGAGTGGAAAAATTACATCAATATATACTACTCATCAAGATAGTCAAAACCCAGTATCAATTCGACGATTTTCAACTGAATTAGTTAATCAATTCGGCACTCAAAGATCACCACTTACGCAAGCTCTGTTTATGTTCAACGGCTTGGCAGTTAGGCTTCTCAACCATCAAATTTTATCATACACCTATGTCTATACCTCGTTTTTAATGTGACCTTTTCACTCTATCACATGAAAAAAAATATTTAGAGGACATGAACTATTCTCCTAAACATACTAAATAAATAATCAAAGCTTGTAAGTTGTTATCCCTTTTTTATACCATCAATCTTACTATGACAGAATTGAATCTACAATCAATAGTTGATGGAAAAAAATTATAATCATCCTCTATTTCAATTGTCCATCCTATGGAGGTTTTGACCAGTGGAAACCAAAATAAAATTAATAAAAAATAACGTGTTAATGTCGACAATAATCATCCTCTATTTAGATCCATGGTCTTCGAAATTGGGAAAAAAAAAAAGAGCATTGGTGATTAAATCACATTAGCAATAAAAAAATGTACAAAATGTTTCATAGGCATTGTAAAGATACACATTAGTGATTATATAGAAATAAGAGTTTTACTTTTACGGGTTCATCAATAATTCGGAGTCCATTGGCTTCTTTTAATGTCCATATGACCTGCATATCTATAGAAATAAAATAAGGGATGACTACGTGAAGATTCATTTTTGGAATTGAAAAAGCGCTCAAAATTAGAAAATAGAAGAGAAGGAATACAAAACAATCAATAAAAATTGAGGGCAAGAGTTAAGGTTTTTACCTAATAATAATTTCACAACTCTTGTAAATTATGCTACTAACGGATTTATGTGCATGTGATTGTATTAATACTAAATTTGGGATGAAATGTTTTTTACGTTAGTAACTCATTTAATGTAGTTAAGGACAAGAAAGTATTTTTTCCTTATTATTTCAATAATCCAAAAAATAAATATATTCATCTCTTTTGTTTTTCTGTATCATCAATAAGTTATCTTTTTTCAAGTTTTTTTTCTTTATTCCATGTCATTCTATCGCTATTGATCCCTCGTCTATTTCCCCCATCATTTTAAAATTGCTTCTCCTCTAGATAATACTATATCTTGAAATACAACTTCCACATAAAATAATTCATTGTCAGATATATATATATGAGGAGAAGAAAGTGGTTTTGTAGAAAACAACTCCCTATATGAATCCCTAAAAGCTCAAAAGTAAAGAGAAACTATAAATCAGATAGTGCGCATAGGTGGGTCGTCCAATCCTATTTTACCGATGAATTTTTAGTAATCACATCTAAGGCCTTGCAATAAGGTATTGCATCTGTAAAGAATATTAAGAATTAGTATTACTGAGAAGTGAGATCTGATAATCCAACCAAGGCTACAACCCCTAACTTGCTTTAGAAAAATAAATAATTGATGAAGTAAAATTGGGAAGCATAATCACAAAACAGGGTGTTTAATTTTTCTTATCTTTGGAGCTATAATCTTACTTTATTGCGAACACTATATTTCTTTAAGAACCTATCTTCCTGTTGATTAAAATACACAAAAAGATTAATATTTTTAAAATTTAAAAACATATCTTCCTCGTTCTCCTCTACTATGTCTCGCCATTAGATGACAACACTTGTGTTCAGTTGGCAATAATATGTAATAACTTAAAAGAATTTTATAATTAAATCAACTCTGCTCCACACACATTATTAATCTTGAAAACAAAACTAATCATCATTCAGTGACAGTTTTACAAGAATTAAGAACTATTAACAATTAAGTTACATGAAATTGAGCTTCCTAAATTAACATCTCTCAGTTTTGTGGTGCATTTATTCGGTATCACTATCCAGCAATCTCCAAAATAAAACAGTATCAAGTTTACCCCAAAGAAGCATTCCAAGTCTTTATACAATCAGTGCACATGTGAAATTTGAGATAGTCTTGCCATAAATTCAAAAATATTTCTTCTTTGGGGTGTTTATTTTTATTGTTTTAGTTTCTCTGAGAATTTAATCATACTACATAGCCTTTATCCTTGCATAACCGGAGATCTCCCATCCAATCTTTATGTTATAATCCTTTGTCCTCTAATGTATTTTGTTTAAGGGACTAAATAATCAGTCCCTCCAAAACAGGATTATTCCCGCCAAAACATGCATGTTTTGGCGGGAATAATCCTGTTTTGGAGGGACTGATTATTTAGTCCTTTAAACAAAACACATCCTTAATGTAATTATTTTGTTTCAGTTGCTGCCGAATTAAAAGACGTTCTTGTAAACCAATTCAAAGCAACAGTGGAGTAAAAGAAGAGAAGGATTGAGACTAATCGAAAAAAAAAATCATTATCATTTAGTAGTACAAATTGTCTTAAATAAGACGGGTTGGAGTAATTAATCTCTCCCTCATCAGATGAATTTCCTAACGAAAGAACAGAACACCAATCAATTATTCTAATCGTGTAGTGCTGTATAGAGTATTAGAGTGATATTTTTTAGAGGACATGCATATATCTTTTGCTATTATGAAGAGTTCAATACCTGATTTAACTTTGTGAAATAGTAGAATTTCTTATTCAAATGCAAGTTCAGAGAGATACTTCTCATGATTTAATTGTTTGCCGATCATGTTACTACTTTAAATTATGAAATCATGTTCTTATAAGTAGCTGTTGCGTGAAACAGCAGGTTTATGATCACTCATCAGCTGCAAGTGTGGAATATAAAACATGAGATATCAAGCACTCTTCGTATCGATCTTTTTCGGGTTTTCTTCGACATTAAAATTTCAAGATACCACTGCATAGAATACACTCACCTTGTAGGTTATCAAAATCATACCTTTTTTTGATAGATTCCGAGAATTTGCATGAAATTGTCTTTCACCATATATAATTTTGATAATGTAGCATTTCTTTCCTCTACATATCCCAGTGTTTGTGTCAAGTGGAAGTGCAGTGATGTATGCAGCTGAGGCATCCCAACAGACCAGTAGACTTGAACCTTGTTCCTACATGACCTGATCAATTCGATCAGGCAATCGCCATTATTTTCATTGTTCAATTCTTTGACAACACGAAAAACCATTGTTCAACTCTTTGACAACATGAAAAAACCAAAAGCCCCGTCCTCCCTCTTTCTTTAAGAATTATTAACACAGATTTTGTCTAATAGTAACACACATTTACCCAAATTGTAACATACATGGGAGCGAAACTACATGGACTTACAAGTTACGCGAATTTTTTTTAAAAAAAAAAAAAAAAAGCTCAAATCTGACCCGATCCAATTTATCCCGTAAATTTTTCAAAAATTGATATTTTTACGATAGAAATTTTTATACCAGTGTTGCTCTAATTATTGATACAATATGTTTGGATTTATTGTATTTCGATATTTCGCACCCTAAATTAATTATTTCTGAGCAACAGCGGATAATAATAGTTTAATATAACAAGTGTGATGTTTTTTATGGAGACGATAAATGAAAGAATTCGGTTGTGAAATTATTTCTTTTATATTAATTCAATAGACTAATATTTTCTTTTATTTGTGGGCTCAACTATTAACTCTTATTGCCAAGAGGACTTGATAAGCTAATAAGTTTATAGTTTAATAAGTAGAGTTGTTTTGAGTAGGTGTAGAACTTTGAATTTTTGTTCTAATACCGTGAAAAATTATTATCTTATTTTAAATCAAAACTAATAAAGATATGTTAAATTGGTCCACCTATATTAATCCATTAACAATAAATTTTAATACACAAATTAATTTAAAGGCAACTAGCTAGATTGCATGAAAATAAGAATTCAAGTTTGCACATAAAAGAGTAGGGTATTAAAATATCAGACACGTTGGGGGAGAAAAACATAATAGGATATTAAATTGAACACTTTCGTAGAATATTCTATCGTAAAATTATTTAGTTTTAAAAAATTTATGGGTCTAAATTGGGTAGAATTGGATTTAGGCTTTTTTTTTTTCAAAATTCACGCAAGCTGCAAATTTCAGGTTTTTGCTCTCAGTTTACAGTACAATATAGGCAAATAAATGTTACAATTAGGCAAAATCTGTGCTACAAATTCTTAAAAAGTTAAATTTCCAAGTAACTATAAGGAAAATATGTATTTTTGCAAGAATAAATTTGTTATTAAATTTATTTTTTACTCTTTTTATTGATTTATGTTGATAATATGTTGTTAATGTACTAATACATCTTTTAATACCTTACGTATGTTATATAAAGTACGATATATATTTTTCTAAGAATAAATAAATGTTTGTATATACAGTAACACATTTAGCTCTAATTGTAACACACATTTGCTCTAATAGTAACACACATTTTGTCCCCAAGTTTGTGTTAATATATGAGCAAATGCATTTTACTGTAAGGATTAAATGTGTGTTACTATAAGAATGATGTTGGGATATTCACTGAGTTTTGATTCAGATTTCAAAACCCCTTAAAAAGATGATTTGCCTAAGCATAACTTGCTCTCTATCAGTCAGTTTTGTGATAGAGGAGCTTGAAGAGGTGTGATTTTTGACTGAACAAGGGCGGCTTCGAGCTCGATGGCCAAGAGCTCATTGTCCGAGCTTAATCATTTGGAAATATTTCCTTTGGTGTCTACTCTGCCCTCGACCTCATCTAGTCTTTTATGTTGGACCAAGAGTAGGGGATACTCGCTACCAGGTGCAGCCGAATGCTCCATCACATGAGCAATGGGCTTCTCATAAGGATAGTGACGAGTGAACCCCGTGCCTAACCATTCATGGACCGAAAGTTGGTAGGGGTGGCAAAACGCCCCGCCCCGTAGCCGCCCCGATCTGCCTCGCCCTGAATAGGTCAGCCCCGCCCCGCCCCACCCCGTCCTGAGAATGGGGCAACCTGCCCCGCCCCGCGCATGGGGCAGGGCAGGCATGGGTTTACAATTTTACTGCCCTGCCCCGCCCCGCCCCGCCCCGCAAAATATTATATACTAAATAATATATATTATTTATATATAAATACTATATTTTATATAAAATAAATATAATAATATCAAATATTTTTTATTTATTATTATTACACTAATATAATCAGAAATTATATATAAGATATTTTAAATTATGATCTAAACATTAATAATTAATATCTAAAATATAATAAATAAATAAAAAACACTTTCTTTCATTAGGGTTTACACTTTCATTAGGACTTGTAAGATGGTTTAATTTCTTGGTTTTTGAATATAATGTGCTGAACATGGTTCATTATTTATGTTGAATATGATTTAATGGATATATCTAAATTATATATATATATATATATGTATGTATATATTAAATTTTAGTATATGAAGTATGGGGCAGAATGGGGCAGGGCGGGGCGGATCTGCCCCGCGCAGGGCAGGCATGGGGCAAAACATACTGCCCCGCGGCGGGGCATGGGGCAGGGCAGGGCGGGGCATGGGCGCGGGGCAGGCATGGGTATTTAAATACCCGCCCTGCCCTGCCCTGCCCCATTGCCACCCCTAAAAGTTGGGGCAGGTCTCGCCTGAGCAGAACGCTCTGAGCAAGATTCAAACTACTGGTGTTGAGACCCTCATGGTTGGATACTTGGAAGACCTCATAAAAAATTCCGGAATGGAGGAAACGTCCTCTATCCTCTTCTCCGCCGGCCACAAGGAAGATCTTCCCTTGTAGTCAGATCCGAGTTGGCTGAAAATAGAGCGGATTGAGTCTCCCCCACCGGACTCTCCATCTGATGCTCCACGCAGCTTCGGGCACGATAACATCGTAGATTGTACCTCTTTGTTGGGGATGAGGGGGAGCTTCCAGCGAGCTTCATCTCTCCCTCCTTTCTCTTAAGATAGTGTATGTAAGAACTTAATTGTTTAGGTGACTCTCCCTTACCTGATGCACGGGTGTAAACTGAGTGTGCTGAGCCACTAAGACAACTTCAGGAGTGTTCATGCCCCCAACTGATGTATCCAAATCCATGTGTACATTGGTGGGCAGGGCTGAAGGTGATGGTAGAGTCCCATTTGCTGGCATCACTACAACTGCTTTTGATTTCATCATGAGTGAATAGAGTTTGGAATTTGGAAATGGGTTTCCTTCGAGTAAAATTTTAAAATTACTAGAGATTCGTGGGCAACAATCTATCATTTTCCACGGCGCAAATTGTTTATTCCTAAATAATATGGATTAATAATCTCGGATAATAAGAACGGGATAGAGTTAAATGGGACCAAGATTTGCTAGCCTTATCTCAGAAGGACTAGCACTTTAATGAGAGTACCCTTGTATAGATATGGAGCAAAAATAATGCTAACTACAAGAAATGATTGGCCTATTTTTTCTCTATCGAGAGTTATATTTTCTGAGTTGTACATGAAACTATTTATAGGTGTTCCTTTTGCTATCATGACAACACATGTCCCACTGTCCTGCATTGTTTGTAACCCACGTTTGGTTGAGGAACAAGATCGTGGGTATTTTTTACTCTTCTTAGATAACTGTCATGGTGCATGATCTTCACAACACGTGCCATCGTTCTTTATTGAACGGGTAAAAAGTGCTCATGAAGATATTTCTCCAGTGGGCTAGGCCAAGTAGTGAATGTCCTTTCCTCAGGAGAGATGCCTCAGGTCACCTAGTCTAAGCCTTCAGATATTCTGAGTTCACTGGTCAGCATGTTTAACCTGAAGACACTTCAGGCGGCCCATCCCTATCAGTCTTTTCACTAAATCCTCAGGCCACATGACCTCCTAGTAACGGGTTAGCCTTAAGTTATTTGTTCCTCTGTAGGGGCACCAGGCCGCCTGTGCTTCTCGTTATCTTGACTCTTTATACAATCTCGAACCCCATTTGGGCAGACTGGACTCTCATTAGAGATGGACTTATCATGAATTGGGTCGAGTCTTTTCTTCAAACAAATTTATGCCAGAACAACCCAAAATATAATCTTCTCAGAACTCTAACCACAACAATTTTAAATGAGTAAATAATCATCTAAATTAAAAATGATTTCACTGCGGAAAGAAAGTCAATGAGTCTCTTGTACATTAAATATACTATGTAACTCAAGTATATTTTTAATAGATTACAATGAAAGAATACCTTTATTTTTATTGAAAAGTGTTAACAATGGATAATTTTTTCAAAATAATATTGACGATAATTTTTTCATAAATTTGAACTCTATGTTACACCTAGTGTATACAAAATTATAACGCCAATGCTTCTTCCTAGAGAAAAGTTACACTTTTTATGCAACAAGATACAATCCTTTTAAAATGGTCCCTAGCATTTTAAAATAGTCCCAAAAAAAATTTTCACGCAAAAATTGAAACTTCTTAGAGATTTTATTTTCGTTACTCTTTTTGATGATACTCAAACTATGAATTGATTTTTATTTTTCCATTACATACAAGCAACTATATAAATATCCTTCCATTACACATAAACTACTATCAAGCAACCGTTTAAATGTACTTTCTCCGATTCTTGATTTTTTATTTAATTTCTGCCATGAAATATTTGTGATCATGATTTAATTTCCTGCAAACAGACCACGATTTAAAACATTTTCACTCATTTATGCAATAAAATTACAGTCGTCAAATTGATAAACTGCAAAGAACACCCGCTTCAGGAAATGCAATCCCAATATATGTCATACAATAAATGTTCAAAAAAGTGCACCAGCAAATACTGAGCATTTAGACATAAAATAAATACAAATTTTATAATTTGGTACAGATTGAATAAGTAATTGATGTGTATACAATAAGCAAAGCAGCTATAACAGCAACGGCAAAGGTAACAACAGACACCATCCGAGCATGTTCCTTAATCCCGCAGGGTATTTCCCATGCATCCGAAATAGCTTCGGTGTCCAAAATAAGGATGGATAGACAGCTCATATTAGCTACATTTTCTTTAATGTTGCAGCACAATAATAAATCGGGTTTCCCAAACTTAACCCTCGAGAAACCCAGTCCTAAAGCCTGTAAAACCAAGACAAAGAAATGGGCACAACGATAACAAAAATTTAAAAATCTTCTGTAAAAATGGTGTTTGGAAGTTCATCAAGAATGCTCAGTCCTTAACACATACTATATCGCAAATACTAAAAAACAAGAACCTGATCTATATGTAAATTCAATCAAATTCATACTTGTGTTTCAACCCCCTCCCCCCAAATTCAATCTCAAATGTGTATTTATTTGCTTAGATCTAATTTTCAACCATGTTGAAATTTTGTACAATCAATACGATGCAAGTTGAGAATGCATGTGGCTTTCATCCAAGAAACATATGTGGCAGGGATCGATATCTAGGAGACTAAGTGATTTGTCAATGTCAATATCGCATGAAGATTATATTGCATTCCAATTCCATAACTATTCATTAAATGCATAACCCACGTCATCAATCATCATTTCAGAAGTTGAGAAATAATATTAGAACAGACAGAAATTTAAATATCACTGTACCCTTACTTTCCATAAGGTTTCATTCCATCAGTTCTGCTAACAAAGTTTTATATGAAGCAGACTGTACGCAATAATAACTTCCCTCACTAGAATTTTTCCCACAAGGTTCTTTACTAATAAGAGCATATTCTGTGTGTATGGACATTCAAGCACTAGTATTAGAACAATGACCAATAGATGTATTTCAATTTTTCTATTACTGACAGCAAATGGAGCGAAGCCTATATGTAGACTATACCAACATACTACGCAGGCAACAGAGTAAGCATAACAGTGTTTCCTTACGCATATAATAGCCACAGTAATACATTAAGAAATATAAAAATTCAAATTACAAAAGTGAAGCAAATTCATGCAAATATTTAATTCTGAATCACTTACTGGATATCTTGCATGTAATGGAACCTGAAGGTTGACTACCAGATCATCCTCGTGACTTGACAACATTTTGGAAGCAAGGCTCATATGTATCTCAACAACTGTTCGATTTGAACGAAAGGAAGGTAGTTCCAAATTTTTGTCACCAAAGACAGCCAAATTTGTGAACACTGAAACAGAAAAAACAGAAAAAACACAAATCCCATAAACCCCAACTTTATTGAAGCACTTTTAAATAGTGTTCTAAAGATGATACCGTTGCGTTGGACAAGATGCTGCAGCTCAAAAGGATCAGCAAAGACCCCAGAGGGCAATCTTTCGATGATTATGACTTCACAAGAATGTGAAATCAGCTCGTGTTTTAATTCGTGGTTGAGCTTGAATCTGATATTAGATGATAAATGACGATGAGACCCTTCACCAGTAACATATCGACTTAGACTGGACAGAGTGGGTAAAACGTGATATTTATCTTTGAACAAGCCAAGTGGGATTTCATTTGCTACAAAATGGTCGAACTTTTGATCTATCAGACTATCATATCTGTTGAAAAAACTTTTTGCAATGTAGTTGTCCACATAACCATTCTGTGGCAGAAAATGTAAAATGCAAGAAGTAAGAAGAGCTCCATTAACAGACATAATACAAGAATATGAAATCATAGATAAAATTAATAAAGAATGAATATGTGAGCAATGGAATAGCTCTTTTATTGCTAAGGATCTCAAGATCCCCTGATAAGGACTCTGTTATTAAGGATAACCTTTTTTTTAACAATATGGTGAGAAATAAGATCAATCTTTAACTCACATGACTAGAAGCACACACAGAATATCCAATGCGCAAGAGAAATATCACTGCAATTTGCAGGGTCGAATACATTTGCACTTTAAATAGTCGAACTTCTTTCCGCATGTAATCTGAAACAAAGCAAACGAAAAGGAAAATAGCACAATATAATTATGCTGCAAACTAAATTAGATTCACACCACCCCAAATTCAGAAATGATAAAACCCTGTTGTTAAAATTAGTTGTTGATGCATTATTTACAATTGAGAAGATGCCATATGTTAAACATGATTTGAAGGATCCCTTGAAGAAGATTGAAAAAAGCATATGCTGGTCAATCAAGATTCAGATGAAAGATTGTCCCAAAAAGAAATAGAGAGCAGCTTCAACAGGTGCAGCCCCGAGGAGGTCGGAATACCAGTTTTCTTTAACCATACAGAATGTTCTTCTTTATACTTCTGTTGTTCTCTTTTCAGGTTCTCTAAGGCCCCATTTGAATTGGAGAATTTAGCACAATGGATTTATAAATCCATTCACAAATCCAAGCTGTCATTTGGATCAAAAACAAATCAAGGGATTTACAAAATCTTATTTTTTAAATCTGAAATTTACAAATCAGCTAATTTTAAAATACTAATTTTACATGTAATCTGATCTGATGGATTTACAAATAACTCCTCAAATAGGGTCATTTGTGAAATCCTCCCATTCCAATCTCACGCTCCAGGTACTCTTCCTCTCCTCTTCCTCTCTCTTCTCTCTCTCTCTTCCTCACGCTTTCTTCCCCTCTCCAGGCATTCTCCTTGTCTTCAATGATCGAGCTCCAATTCTGGTATTCTCTAACTCATACCTCTTTTTATTTTTTTGGATTTTGAATGTGTGCTTAACAGCCTTGTTGGCTTCACTTATCGGATTTGACCTCCTATAGAAAAGAGCATGCCTCTTGATGTAAGGGCTCCTGGCCGAACTTGACGGTCTCTTTCTTCTCTCTCTAGGTACTTTTCGTCTCCATACTTGACGTGAATTAGGATTTTGTTTGCTTTTAATTGCTTCTGGAATTGTAGTTTTATTTACGTAAATTAGGATTCTGTTTTTTGAATTCGACTAGTTAGCATACGTGTTGTTGTTTTCTCTACTTCAATGTACATACATGTCTAGCCTCTTTCTCTCGCTGCTTTTAGATAGAGGGAGAGAGTGTGTGTTTATGAGAATTTGCGCCAATGGCTCAATGATCTGTGGGCTTATAATGTTGTGGATAAGAATTGGGTTGAATTTCCCCTGCCTGGGGAGGGTTGTAAGCCTAGGGGTGGGCCCGGATTAGCTGCGATTCTAGGAAAGATCTGGGTTGTGTATGGATTCACTGGTGTGGAGACCGATGATGTGCATTGCTTTGATCCTGAAGGGGAAGGGGGTGGGTTAAAATGGAGACAAAGGGGGAAAAACCTACACCAAGAAGTGTGTTTTCAACTCTTGTGGTGGGGAAATACATATTTGTGTGTGGTGGTGAGATTGATCGAAGTGATTTGGAGCACCTAGGTGCTGGTAAATTCAGTCAGGAAGTTTTTGCACTGGACACTGAGACGCTCGTGTGAAGGCGCTTGGAAGATGGCTCCGGTGGTGGTGGCATTGGGAATTGATCATGTCATGTCTACTCACAAATGTTTGTGCACTTGCATGTTGAGTTTGTGTCTGCAGTGAATAAAGAAAGATACTTTGTTTTTCTCCTTTTATCTGGCTAACTAGACTCACAGAAGTAAATCAGTCACATTAGATAAATGTATATACCAAACAGCCCTTAATAGCATTCTTTTCCAAGTCAATAAATCACAGCCCAGCTATAAAGGCTATAGTTAGCTACCATGTTCGATTTCTTGTTTAAAAAGACAAGGCAACAACAGTAATTATTATAACTCGTGATACTCGATTCTCACTACTAAATATTGAGAATAACCATAAACCTGTGCTCTCTATGCTTATTCTTCTCTCATGTTCATGAAGATCCATTTTCACAATTCTTTTCTCAATCTAACAAAATTAGTACTCTATCTATACAAACATAAGTAGCAAAACTGTAAGTTTAATAGACAAGCACAAACTTGCTTCTACTAATAATCTCTCTTTCAATTTACTAACATTGTTATTGATGATATCAAAAAAATACTTTTGAAACAACCAACTGAATTAAGTGAGTAAGTGAACTACGAAGTTAATAATTCTTTCTTTTTTTTCATTTTAATAGTCTATCGAAAAGGTAATATAAACTTATAAGTTCGTGGTTTTCAGGATCGGGAAACTATTATCAATCCCTTGTCAGCTATTATAACATTATGTGGCAGTTAGTTAAACTTGACATGATCACTGCTTTCAATTGGGTCTGAAATTGGTTTCCATCTGTTCTACTTAATATCTGCTAGTTATAATAGATTATTGTGACTACTTATTGTATACAATCTTTGCTCAAGAGTATGTAAGTACAAGTGTTACTCCCTGTAGTAGTTTTTGAAGAGTGGGTGATGCTCTCTTTAACATTATTCAGTTGATAATAAGTTTATTGCTAAAAATTAGAACAAAGCATAAGTCCAGAAATCCTGCCTTACTTTATGTATTCGTGTCCACGCAATAGCGATATAATATGATAGGTCCTTTATGTGTAATAAAGCTATCCTTCTTGTTCAATATGATATGGATTAGCTTTTGATTTTGTTGATATTAGGATATTACTTATTTTAAATGTAATAAACTTAAATATTTTATGTTGACAAACTTTAAATATATATAGTGAAAATATATGGCTAGCAACATGAAGAAAGGAGCAACAAATAAAGGTAATTTTTCTCATGGTGGACATGGTGAAGGTAATGTTTCTTTTGATTTTAATAGTTATGTTTATATTCAACATTATATTTTCTTGTTTTGATCTTCTTTGTATGGTTACTTCCAGCAGTCAAATACAAACAACCATATGTATCTTGGAACAAAGAAATGGACAGTCATTTGGCAACTATTTTGTGTGAGCAAATGGTTCAAGGACACAAAAGTGATGGCGATACTTGGAAGCCCCAAGCTCTGCAAGCTGCTTTGACATATTTAAATTCAACATTGCAGCTGACTTTAACCAAAGATAACATCAAAAACAGGCTGAAAAATTGGAAAAAGTATTATAATGTTGTATATGACATCCAAACCAATAAAAGTGGTTTCACATGGGATGATGAGCGAAAAATGATTTTGGTCTCTTCAGATAAGTGGAGTTTGTGGACTGCATACGTTGAGGTTAGACATAAATTAAGTGCTAGAATAACTAATTATACCTTCTTTAGGTCGACAATTTCCAGTGAAAACACACACACATGTATGTCTAGGGGTTTAAGCTTAGTTTTATTGATGGCATGCTTGAGCTTTCTGAATAAACAGAATCATCATTGCCTGCCCCTGAAAGATTTAGATTTCATATATCATACTGATGAGAATCTAATCTAATTTATGCTACACTTTCATTTTTTAAATTCATGTTATATAATTTCATAATTTGAATAATGAAATTAGGCTTTAATTGTTGAAACTTGTAGATTAAAGAGACCAAGATTGCTCAGCAATCTTGAACTTTTGCCAGCAAACATTGAAGTGGCTTATATATACATCAGTAGTTCTATTAGTTGGCTACTAATTTTGTTTTCCTTTTTGCTGTTTTTGTTCTGATGTATTAATGCATTTGATAAGCATACATTGCATGTCTTTCTGTGCATCTAAAGTTGGATTCTGAGTTTTATTAATGTGGATTAAATACTGTTACAAGTAGAAAACCTTCTTCACAGTTAGATTGATTTCAATTCTTGAAATGTGATTATGTTTATCCTTCTTTTGGGACATATGAGATATGTGATCTCAGGGAGTGATGATTAGTTGCTTGATTAAAGTCTATATAATTAGAAAATTTTTATTAAAATTTTTTGTTGAAGTCTGTAAGCTAGATTTTTTATTTGATTTAGTTGCTTAAGTTCATGCAGTCACATCCGGATGCAAAAGGCATGCATAACAAAGTCATAGACAATTGGGATGACATTGTTCTCTTGTGTGGAAAAGATAGGGCGACAGGGCATGGTGCTAAAACGTATGATGAAGCGATGAGCGACGATGATGAAATTGAAGTAAATTCTTCCCCATACAAACAGCGAAAGCTAGAATTCAACCATTGAGCTCAAAAGATGAAATTGAAGTGAATTCTGCTTCCATACAAACATCGAAAGCTAGAGCACGACCATCGAGCTCAACAGATGAGAAGAAAAAGAAGATTAAGCATGATTCTATGATTGAAGTTGTAGGTAAAATTGCTACTACACTTCAAGAATATTTTGCGAGTAAGAAAACAATTGAAGAAAGACCTAGTAGTATTGAGATTCATGAGATCGTTTCAATGATTCCTAGTCCGACTAGAGATGAAGTTTTTAAAGCTACTCGTAAGTTGATGAATGGTGATGCAGAAGATTACAAGTTGTTGAAAGCTCTTCCGGAAGATGAAAAGAAGGAATTGATTTATTATCTTCTCAATTCTTAATTGTTCTAGTTATGAAAATTAGATATTTTAATGGTTGGTTAAGTTTAATTTTTGAAAATTTGTTGAAATGTTGTGTAGACAATGCAATTAATTGTGTTTGGTTGTTGCCAGTAGCTGTTTTGACACACTATATTATTATGTTAAATTTTATTTTGAGACACTACGTTATTAGAAGTTAATGCTTGCTTGTTTTAATGTTTTTGAGAGAGATAGAGAGAGAATTGTTTATTTTGTATATGATGTATAAGAAATTCTATGATTTACTTAATTGCCAAACAATGGATTTCAAATCTATGGATTTGATAAATTCATTTTTAAATCCACTATAAATCCAAACAAGGGATTTAAAATCCATGGAATTTTAAATCCATTCATTTATAATTCACAGTGAAATCAAATCCCTCAATCCAAATGGGGCCTAAGTGTTTACTTTGATGATGTGATAAAGAGCTATTAAAATTCGAATAACTTTTGTGTGAAAAATTGTGGTTGAGATTTAGGATAGCAAGTGGTATTACATAAATTCCCCTTAGAACATCTTAAAAAACTAAGGCTTCATTTGGATTGAGGGATTTGATTTTACAATGAATTATAAAAGAATGAATTTAAAATTCTATGGATTTCAAATTTATGGATTTTAAATCCTTTCTTTGGATTTATAGTGGATTTACAAATGGAATTATAAAATCCATAGATTTAAAATTCATTGTTTGGCAAAATTAAATAAATCATAAAATTTTAATACATCATCTACAAAACTCTCTCTCTCTCTCTCTTAAATAACATAGTGTGCCAAAATAGTTATTAGCAGCAATCGAAAGACAATTAATTGCATAATTTACACAATATTTCAGCAAATTTTCATAAACCAAATTAAATCAACCATTCAAATATTTAATTTTCATAACCAGAATAACTAAGAATTGAAAAGATAATAAATGTATTCCTTCTTCCCATCTTCCTGAAGAGCTTTCAACAACTTGAATTTTTATACATCACCATTCAATAACTTACGAGTAGCTTTAAAAACTTCATCTCTTGTACACGATCTCATGTATCTCAATACCACTAGGCTTTTTTTCAATTGTCTTCTTACTTGCAAAATATTCTTGAAGTTTAGTAGCAACTTTACCTACAACTTAAACCATGGAATCATGCTCAATCTTTTTCTTCTTCTTATATGTTGAATTCGATGGTCGTGCTCTAGTTTTGATATTTGTACGGGAGCAGAATTCACTTCAATTTAAGCTAAGCCATAATTATTGGTTTAATGTCAGGTAAAACACTTGCTAACTTGCAGAATTTAGTAATTATATAGGGTTTATTTTATAATTTTTATGTGATTTTGATCAGTTATAATTTGACGGGTTTTCGTGACCATGCATTCTGTTTGAGTTAGAAATACCTACTACATCATAAGTACTGTAATTAATATTAAACTCTCAGGAACCCATGCTCAGGACTCTCCAACTCTACATATGTATATATATATTTCAAAACTAATGCATTACTTACCAACCCAAACTAGAATCTAATTAGCTGATGGAATACTACAGTGCCCAACTCCCACAACATAATTTCAGGGTCTTGTTAGGAACACAGAGGTAATAAAACATGGAAACAATCTTGTAATTCAGAAACGATGAAAGCAGCAACGAACCACGAAAATCATCAAACAAAAGCCACTTTAATCCAGCCAAACTAACACCTATCTTAAACAAAGTTTGAAAAATCTATCTTTTTAGGCACTCGATTAACTGTAGAAGCAAATACACAAAGTACTAGATTCAAAAGATCAATAGGAAAAGAAGCAGAGCATATTCATATCTCTCCTTTTTTTTTTCTATGTTTTCCTCTCACGTTATAAGTAAAAAAAAAATGTGACAAGACAGAATTGTTAAGGATTCTATTCTTGAATGCATACAACATATAGTATTAGTACCACAATTAACCATTCAAATATTTAATGTCCTGTACCTCTTGTGTACAAGATTTGAACATCAAAAAGTTTGGGTCCCTGGCCTTAATATCAGATGTTTATCCTATCAAATTATATGCATATCAACAATTTATTGATTAAGAACGCCCTCCATCTCAGGAGAGCTTTCACTTTTTCTTTTTTTTTTTTAGTCCCAAAATAAATTTCATACCCTTAAAATGAAAAGTCATCTATAAACTCCACTCTCATTATATCCTCAATTTTACACAAATGCCATTACTTTTGAGCCCACATATACACGCAATGCTACTCAATTATTTATCCCTCAAATCTTTACTTATTCTTTAACTTTCTTAATTTGTGTGCCCCTTCCATCCTAGAAATGGAGGGAGTACAAGATTTAACATGCTACTGGAAAAGAATTTTTGGAGGAAACATGTCTTTAACTTGTAGGTTTATAATACTCAACATTGATTATACCATATCTTGCACAAATGATATTTGACCATAAGAAAAGAAAATTGTGAGCTGCCTTAGAATATACCTGATCACGTATCCAAATTCGAGTACTCAAATTATACTTAGGAATGCACCATCAACACAATTCTACAATATATTAGGAAAATCAGGAGAAATTTGCATCTTCCCCAATTCACTACAACAATATATTATAACAAAACTAAACAAAACACCTGGAGAGAAAAGAAAGAGTGCAGGAGGAGAATGCGTGGAGAAAGAGAAGAAAGAGAGCGTGAGGGGAGAAAGAAGGAGGAGAGATAGAGAGAGAAAATACCTGGTTCAGGAGCGTGAGGTTGAGCACTGATTTGTAAATCACAGATTCAAAAAGAAAGGTTTTATAAATCCACTGGTTTATATTTCATCCAAATAACAGCTTGAATTTAACAATGGATTTATAAATTCACTGGCCCAAATCCATCGATCCAAATGAACCCTAAGCAAATTTACGAAGAAGAAGTAGCAAGCAATTGAATCACGCATCCAAATGTTTTGCAAGAGAAATACAAGCAATTGAAGTCAGGAAACTTGTAGCCCAAAATCAGGGATTCATACTCACGAATCAGAAGAAATTGATGAAGATGAAGTAACAAATTAAAAGACTCACGAATTAGATATTCATTGAGCGTCGCGTCCATATGTCGTCGCCTGAATCCGGTAAAAAATGAAGATGAAGCCTTCACTGGACTAGAATCCCGTCAAAACACATCGCCCTCACTTGAATAGGAGAGGGCTTTTGTTAAATCGAAAAAAAAAAAAAACCAAAAATTTAATATGGAAATACTCTCTTCGTCCCGTTATAAGTTGCTCGTTGTTTTTTGGCACACAAATTAAGATAAAAGTGGAAAGTATAAGTGATGTGATGGAAAAAGTAAAAAAATATAAGTGATGTGGAAAAAGTAAAAAAATATAAGTGATGTGATGGAATAAAGTGAAAAAGTAATGAAAATAGTGTAAAAAATATTGAACATAATAATAAAGAAATGAATAGTAGTTTCCAAAAAAGTAAAAATGTAAATGAGCAACATATAGTGGTACGGACGAAAATAGTAAAATTACAGATGTTAAACGGGCTGGCAGCCCTACAGGGCTGCGGGCCTAAACGGTCTCGGGCCTTAGCGGTTCGTTCTTAACGGGCCACTAATACTCGAGACCTAACCATAATCCTAGCGGTCCGTGGGCCACTAACGGACTCGGGGTAAAAAATTTAAAAAAAATTAAAATTTAATATAAAATACAACTAATGATTCAATAACTAAAATAATTCATATCAACAACATAAAATTCGCACACTAACAATATAATTCATAAAGTTCACACATTAACAATATAATCCATAAAGTTCACACATCCATAATGTTCACACATTAACAACTAAAATTTAATAAATATTTTCAATCTCTTCAATTTTCGGTATTAGATCCTTCCTTGGACAATCTTCGGTATCTACTATTCTCTATTTTTAATTCTTAGTTAATAACAAATTAGTAAATTAATAGTCCCTCTGTCCCACGGGAATTCGCACACTTTTCTTATTCGGACGTCCCACACAAATTTTGCACACTACTAAAAAAGGAAATATTGATTTACGTGCAAACTCACAAACATATACACATATTTACCCATATGCCACTATTTTATATATAAAATACATTTTCCTTAAAAATTGTGTCGTCCCGTAGGGTGCAAATTCCTACGAGACAGAGGGAGTAATTAATAAGAGTAATAACTAATAAGTTAATTAATAAACCTGTAAATTGTAAGTATAAAGTATTAATGACTTAATGTATACAAGTTTACAAATTACAACAATGAGAGAACCAGACCCCACTTTTCAATTTATATTATATATAATTAATTTTAAAAAAAATCGGGCTACCGAGCCAGCCCGAAAAACCGGTGGGCTAGCCTGTTAAGCCCGCGGGATAACCGGTACGGGCCAAAAAAGCCCAGTTTTATATGAGATGTCATATGCTCGGACCTAACCCTGTAAATTACAGGGTTAAACGGGCCGGCACGCCAGCCCGCTGCCCATTTAACATCTCTAGGTAAAATGAGCAACTTATAGTGGGACGGAGGGAGTAATTTGTATATCTATGTAGTGTAAAATAACTAAAACAACTTTATTTTTTCTTGTTTATTCATAGATGTAAATGGTGGTCGCCAAAAATAATCTGTCAACACATTTGACACTGTTGAGGCCACCGCCTAGACGATCATTACTCTTCTTTTTTAATTTTTATTTCAACTTAAAAGTTAGAACTAATGTTTTAAAAAAATAAAAACTAATTTACTAATTTACTAAAATATAGAAGTGTAATTGAACTACTTCATAATTTATTCGTACTATGTATTTTGCTCTTTTTGTGTTTCATTTAGAAGTTGGACAATATCGTATTATGATAGTTTTTAACATTTTGTTGACTTGTTATATTTTGTAATGGTTACTAACTATATTTTAAATTTATAATTTATCATATAATGTATATTTTTATTAATATATATTTAGAAAAAAATTAATATTAATGGAAAAATAAAATAATAAAATCTTGGCACCGTTTAGGCGGTCTAAGCGCTTGGCGGCACTCTACCGTCCTATGGCTGTCAAGCGTCATTTGCACCATTGTGTTTGATTAATAAGAGTTTTACTACTCAAATGTATTTTTAAAAAGTTATATAAAATAGTATTAAAAAGTCACACGTATTATTACTTAAAAGTGTATTTCTAAAGATACACTTTTAGATAATAATACATGTGACTTTTTCAGCAATAAATAGTGTAACATTTTAAAATTAGACTTGAGTTACACGATGCACATGGTGCATACAAGACTAAGGCAATTAATAATTGAGTTTGTCTAGGTCAAATACTCTCTCCGTCCCAAATATATAGACTTGCTTGTTTGCACGTGATTTAATACAATATATCTGAGTGTATTATGAGATATTTTGAAGTATGTTTACGAATAAAGTTATCGATTATGAAAAGAGGACAAACATACTTTTCATAAACAATCATCTTATTTGTAAACGGATCACACAATATCCCATAATATCCTCCGACACATTGCATAAAATCACATGCAAATAAACAAGCCTATATATTTGGGACGGAGGGAGTATATTTTTAAGGGATAAGTCTCATTTGCTTAACGGCTTGGCTCAGCTCGATAGGCTTACGAGTTGCTCGGTAGGCTCAAAATACAGGGGTTATTTTATAACTATTATATAATTTAGGATATAAAATTATATTATTTTACATAATAATATAAATCTAATTCTCAAATCACTCATATTGATAAATTGGTGATAGTTTTATTTTTACTGAAGTATGAGATGTGAATATGTTGAATTAGGGAGTTATTGATATAGTATTAATTAAATATATTTTCATGATATTCGAGTTCAAGTCAAGCTTCGACGAGCTCAATCGAGCTTTGCTCATAAATTTCGAGCTCAAGCTTAATTTAAGCTAAATGAGTTTATTTTTTCCAGGAAATTCTATGGGTCTTTACGAACGATAGTGTATAAGACTGTATATACTAACTCTGAGATTTGCCTAGACGCGTGTTTTGGGTTAGAATTTTAATGTGCTTCGTCTTGTATTTACTATAGTAAATGTATGTTGTAAGTACAAGGGAATAATAATGATCGCAGTCCCTCTTTTTGTAGAGAAATGACCTATTTATAATGACTAAAACTAAGCCCTAATGTACACATGTTTGCATGTCATGTCATTTTTCTTGTCCAAGTTAGGTCATGGCCTGAAGCCCGTGGGTGTCAAGTTAACTTCCCATGTTTAACTTATTTCTTTAAATAATGAGACAGTTAGTCTGTCTTGTCTCTTAAGGTAACTGAATCATAGTGAAGATGTGGGATCAACATTAGATCTTATTTTCTTGGAATGATTTACTCACTCAGGTTAGGCTTCTTGCCTCTTCTAATGATCGGCCTGACTATCAATCTCCTGACCATCCTAGCCTTGATCCTGAGGTGCACTCAGGATCGGCGCTCTTTCCTTTAGAGCCGCCTGACGACTTCCGCTTGAGTCCGCCTAACTCTCAAATGTCCTAAAGTTCATCCTGCCTTGGCCTTGACTCTACGGACTAGGGCCTGGTGGAGCTTTCTTGGATCTGGGTTGGACCCAATAGGTTCAGGAATATTTGTGCTACAACAATTGCCCCCAGGTCTTTGCTCAATTTTCTTGAGGGAAGAGTTGGTTCAGTAGCTCACGGTTATCCTGATTACAAATTACTGACCTTGGACATGTAGAATTTTTTTGACTTTTCTTTCGAGCTTCTGGCCTCAGCATCCTTGATATGTGCTTTTCAACATGAAGACTCTTCTGTTCCTGACATTGCACGTCTTAATGATTTTTTCTAAATGCATGTTCATTGGGAGCTCCGCTAAAATTTTGGTAGTTTCATTCACTTTACACGCAACTTGACTACATTGGACCTTTGACTTGTCACGTAACTATTCCCCACCGTTTCCCCAGGGTATTCCTCGAGAAGCGGAAATGACAGCTACTTTCACAGGGATTTACCAAGATATGCTCGTTGAATTTATTTTGAATCCCTTCCACATTTATTTAGGAGTTTTTGAATTTACACTTGTGTCCCCTGACTTGATCTATAAATTGCCCGCCTCTTGTAAGCAATCCTCATGAGTTCGCAACCTCTGTACTTTGCATTAAGAGTTTAGTACTTGTTTTTAATGGAGTCTTGTTCTGAGAATGAGCCTGAAGAGAACAACAGACCTTCTTGGTCTTAACCTTCAGTTGGGTTGCAGGTCAGAGCTAGCTTCAAATGGAACTATATGGGTCTAATGAATATTAATCGTTGGGTGGTAGGGAGGAGCTAGGTCCCGATGCAGTTGAGGACGAGCTTCCCAACATTCCTTCCATGCCAACTATGGAGTTCTATCTGTCGGGCTTCCTAGAGATGCAAGTGGATTCATATTATCCTCCTTGCTCTCTTCTTCAGGTTTGGGTCACATCCTCGACCCGGCCCCCTGCATTCTATTTTACTCTTTGGTGGTTATGAGTGCGGGGTTCATGGCAAATGGGCTCCAACAATGAGTTTTTCCCGAGTCCTCTAGTAGTGTTCTGGCTGTGAGGATCCGGGGTAATCCTTTTTTATTGATCGCTCCTCTGGTGGTCTTAGATGGCTGCTATTCAACTTTCGGACGCTGTCAGCCAGGGCGCGCTCACTATGGATGAGGCAGAGCTGATCGAATATTATACCGCCTTTGGGCTAATAGATAGGAAGTTCTTCTAGTAATAGTTGTCAGGTGCATGAGATGTAATCTCTTTGAGTAGAGCACCCTTTGTAACTTTTTATACTTTCAATGAATGATATTCTATTAATTCCTGAGTTTTACTTCCTGAATAAACTTTTGTGCATTTCCTTATTAGAATTCTTGAGGTTTAGACCTAAAAAACTGAAATTAGAGTACAATTTGTTAAAAAATGAACTAATTCACTTGTTTTGTAACTAATATCGCATTTAGGAAGGATATATGACTCTGGATTAGGGAGATGATTAGCTCATCTGATCCTTAATGGAAAATAGTTTGTAAGCAAGATAATTAGCTCGTCAACTATGTCATATAACTGCTCTTTAAAGATTTTATGAATTTGAGTTCAGTGAGATAATTAGCTCATTTGGAACTCGATTATCAAGATTACTTATGCAAGATTATTAGCTCGCTGGATTAATCTTAACGGAATTGCCTTTGAGAGGTCTTAAGGTCGGGTTTAGTGAGATGATGAGCTATCCTGAACCATGTCGCCTGAATCATGTGTTTGCGAGATGATTAGCTCGCCGAGTTGATTCAGGCGGAACTACCTTTAACTAGAAAGATTTATTGACTCTGGGAGATAATTAGCATCTAATCCTGATAGTGGAAGCATTTTTAAGCAAGATAATTAGCTCACGGACAACTTCGAACTTATCATGCCTTCAGAGATCGGTGGCTCTTCAGGATTTTGGATGATGGTTTATCCTGAATAGGTAAAGCGTGGGTCCTTGAGCCCGAGGGCTCAGTGAGATGGGCGCGAGGCCTACAATTGTTTTAAACTGAAATAATAACGAGAATTTTTCTTCACAACTGGTACAATGGAACTCATCGTGGAATTACTTCCTTCAGGGGATTAAGCTATTTTACTGAAAGTACTTCTTGAGGTGAGATGTGTACCAATGGTATTGGTTTGGTGTCCCGTAAGGAAGTTCAGGTTCGTTTGCTCCATTTGACAGGCATCTTGTCACCCTGAAGGGTCCTTCTCAGTTAGAGCCGAATACTCTTTTGGATATCTCGTTTGTCTTTTTCAGTACCATGTCTCCTTCACTAAATTTCCTAAGTCTGGCATTACAATTAAAGTGCCTCTCATATTGTTACTTGTAGGTTGTTATTTTATGTGCTGATTTCAAAATGCACTCTTCTATTAGGTCCAAATCCAACCTCAGGGCCGAGCCATTTTCTTCACTAAAGACTTGGGATGTTCTGAGACTTAGGATTGCAACTTCTGATTGTATGACAGCTTCAATTCTGAATGCCAATGCAAATGGGTTTTCTCCAGTTGAGTTTCTCGTTATCGTGCGGTAGGCCCATAGGACATCAAGCAGTTTTGACACCCACTTGCTCTTGCGCTCTTCCAGCTTAGCCTTCAAGATTTTCTTAATGATTTTATTGACTACTTCAACCTGAGCATTGGACTGGGGTAATATGGAGTCAAAAACACATTTTTATATTCCATTTGTCATAGAATTCCCTAACTTCACACCTGTCAAATTATTTTTTGTTGTAAAAAATGATAGCTTGTGGGAGTCCAAACCTGCATATCAGGTTCTTCCAAATAAACTTGATCACCTACATCTGATCGATTTTGGCAAGGGGCTTGGCCTCTGCCCACTTGGTGAAATAATCGACTGCTACAATGACAAACTTATCCCCCCCCCCTCAGCAGTGGGTAGAGAGTCAATCAAATCAATGCTCCACTGAGTGAATGGTCAAGGGTTGAACATTGACGTGAGAAGTTCGGGAGCCTGTAGTAGGTTTGGACCATGCACCTGACATTGATAGCATGTTTTGGCATAGGCAATGGAGTCCTTTCTAAAAGTTGGCCAAAAGTATCCATGACGAATGACTTTATGTGCAAGGGATCGTCCTCCATCATAGTTTCCACAAACCCCTTCGTGTATTTCGGCCAAGACGTTCCTTCCTTGTTCAGGGATGATGCATTTCAGTAAGGGCATGTTGAAACCTCATTGGTAGAGTTGCTCATTCAGTATCACAAATCATGATGCTCGCATCTCGATTCGTCGAGTCTCCCTTCTGTCCTCAGGGAGAGTATCATCCTTTATGTATGCCAGGATGGGGTTTATCCACGTTCTGTCATCTTCGCCCAGGGTTCCCACCTCTTGTCTACTAATAGATAGGTCAGGCAACATAGTTAGCCTAATGTAAGTGAAATCGGCTGTCCCTTCCGAGGATGCTAGCTTTGAAAGGGTATCAGCCTAGGAGTTGTGTTCGCGGGGTATTTGCTCAATGAACACCTGCTCGATCTTCTCGCATAGGCTCATGATAAAATCTTGATATTAAGCTAGTTGCTCGTTCCTGGCCTCATACTCATCTTTCAACTGATTCACCACTAATAATGAATCCATGAAAATGTGTAGGCGTCTGACTCATATGGCTATTGCAAGTTCCAGGCCTCCTATCAGAGCCTCGTACTCGACCTGATTATTCGTTGCCCAGAAGCTGAATTGCATAGCATTGGTGAAGCATTACCCTTCAGGTCCAATCAGGATGATTCATGCCCCTGCACTTGTACTCTTTGATAAACCATCAGCGTAGAGTTTCCAGGGAGGATGATTTACCTTGGTTGGATTTCTAGGGAATGTGAGTTAGGCCATGAAATCGGCCAACGATTGAGCTTTAATCACTGTACATGGGGCTTAAGTTACACCATATTGAGCTATTTCTAAGGACCATTTTATTAGGCGGCCGATGGTCTTGGGCCGGTGGAGTACCTGTCTGAGTGGTAAGGTAATGAGCATCTCCACTCGATGGTCGAAAAAATAGGGCCTGAGTTTCCTCACGCTCATGACTAAAGCATACGCCAGTTTTTCCAAAGCGGTGTATCTCAGTTCTGCTTCATGTAGGATCTGGTTAATATAGTTGTAAAAAATATAATTTTTCTGTACAGAAATATATTTTTTTTCTACGTAGAACCAAATTCATAATAATATAAAATTTGGAAACTATTTTTTAACTTTCCCTAAAGCATCTATACATATATAAAAACAACAGTTGTTGTTAAAGCGGAGAGAACTTCTGAGATCACCGTGTATAGTACTCGTCATATTAAGCATTCGTGTCTTGCACGCATAGTTAAAAAGAGTAAATACTTGAATGTAATAATAACTGACGGACAAAACTCTTTAATTAATTTATTATCGAAATATATTTTTATAAAATGGAGTAGTGGAGTACTGGATTTGTCTAAAATATCGTGCCGATTATTTGACTTCTCAAAGAAGTTAACCCTTCAAATTCCATTATAATTGTCTATAAATAGTGATTTTTACCAAAATTAGAAAAGATTATAAAAAATATTCCTCTTCTGTGAGGAAACAATGCTGGAAGAAATTTGGAGTTTTGGCCCATCAATGGAGTCAGTGCCAAGTGAGAAAAGCTTGGGTTTAAAGGATGATAGTAATGATTCTGGAGGTTCCCGCTATCTATTTCATAGAATATTTGCATTTCAAATTTGTATATTTAAATGTTATTTTTGTCCCATCTTCTCCACTATTAACCTGTAGTATGTTGACGGAAAATGAGGAGTCCTTGTGCGTGACATGTACGTGATGGGAAAAGTGGTATTGTATGTTAATCTAAATTTTTTATATTTTTTTTCTTTTCTAGAGAAAATTTATTATCATACCTTTGTTAATTGAATATGTAATCTATTATTCTTTATTATGATTGTTTTTTATTTTATATCATTTTGTTGTTATGGTATTATTTAACTGATTTTGAGATAAAAGAGTAAAAATAAAATATGCAAAGATGCAAATAATCTTTTTATCACTATTATTTCTGTTCCATTAAATTTTGTATATTCTCCTTTTTTTTTAACTGTTTCACAAAAAATTATATTCTTTCAAAATGAAAATATTTTGAGTAATTAAAGTTATGACATAATGAAAATATTGATTAAAATATTATGAGTGAAGAGTTATTATTGAAAATTGGCCATTGCTAATTGTTTTAGGATAAAAGTGCAGTTAGCGGCATCAGGTTTGAATTTTCCAAGTTAATCACTTTTATATGTTTTCGTTTTTTAGAAAAATGTTTATTTTCTCAATAAAAATGTTAATTTGAATTTCTTAGTAGTAAAATTTATGACATAGGTGATTTGAAATTTTGAATGAATGATATTAATTTTATACTCTCTTCTCTATTATCACATTTTCTTTATTTTTTTAATTTCTCATTACTTCATATAAAAATCAATATATAATCCATTATATATTAATAAATAAATGTATTTTATTAAATAAAACAAAAAAAAGGAAAAATTATGATGGAATAGAATGAATGTTATTCTATTTTAATTAATTGATTTCAATTTTTTTGTAGTAGCTTATTTAATTAATTGGTTCCAACATAATGGTTTATATTATAAGGAAATTACCCGTAATAAGAATTAAATTAATTGAGAATTTATAACCATTCTGATTTCTTTATTCTAATAATGCACAATCTTATTCAACGTTTTTATTAAATAATATATTTTAAAATTTATAGTTATATATCATAAAGATAGTTGTTGAATTGTTTTAAATTAATATAGCTTTTTTTTTAAATCTAAATTTTATAATATATATTTCTCCCTCCATTTATTTTTAGAAAATTTATTTCTCTTTTTAGGACTTTTAGAAATAGATATATTGAATGTAAAAAATTAAAAAGTATGAAATAGAATAGTGTAAAATATTTTTTTTTTTAGTAAAATAACCTACTTCTGTTTGGCGGACTAAAAAGAATTAAAAAAATAAATGCCTACTTAAAATCAACTGCGGATTGTAAAAGAGCTACACTTAGGAATATAATCAAAGGATTTTATGTCGCTAATTATACTTAAGAAATCACTCAAACAATAATCGAAAGATGTAAATTGGACTTGTTGTATGAATTAGGAATAGAATTGTAGAGAGAGAAATATTGAAATTGAGTTCTTGTATTAGGAAAATTCAGATCCTTACAAATGAGGACATTACAGGTATTTATACTCTCTTATTCGTGAGGTGGCATATATTTAGGCCACATAGCCTCTGATGGTGACAAGTGTCCTCCACTTGTCATCACCTTAATAACTTGCCCCACTTACTCTAACCCTGATGACTTATAACCTCCTATACAGGTTCTATGGACGTCCTGTGTCTTCATTCTTGGGAGAAGGACGAGCAGCCAGGCGAGCAAGTGGGCAATCACATTGGGCTTGTCCTCATGGCTTATTGTCTTGCCACCCTTAAGCCGGGCGAGCAGGCTGGCGAGCATGATGGCGAGCACGGTGGCGAGCAATTCGGTCTTAGCCTCATGGGCTCATTGCTTCGTTCCACCAAGGCTCAGACGACCAACCTGACTAGTAGTCTGGCGAGCACTCGGGCGAGCAACTGGACAGTGACCATGTAGGTTCGTTGCCTTGTCCCC
>JAPKLY010000873.1:16739-67624 GCA_026898435.1 Prunella vulgaris | reverse complement strand
CCTTGTCCCCCTTGGGTTTAGGCGAACATTCCGGCGAGCATTCGGGCGAGCAGCTTAGCGAGCAGCTTGTCCCTCAGCCTATTTATACTTTAATCTTTCTTTAATCCTGAAGGTTAATTCCCTTTATCAACATTTGTCCCTCAGTATATGCTTTGATTTAATTTCTCTTCATCAAAGTATATGCTGGAGTTAATTTGTCATGCTGGTGAGCAGTTAGGCGAGCAATCAGGCGAGCAGCTTGGCGAGCAGCATGATGCTCGACTTTGTGCTCGGCCTTCTGCTCGCCCTCTCTCTTGATAACCGAGGTGACGTTCCGGAAAATGAGACATCTCCTCGTTTCGCGTGCCAATCAATCACAAAAATTAGCGCCCATTTTCAAAACTTTTCAAATTTCTTGCAATTAAGTCCCTGAAGTTTCTTTTCTTTTTTCATTTTACCCGAATGTATAAATAGGGTTTCCCACTTACTGTTCATCTCCTTCCTCATTCATTCTCACTTTCTGAAATTTCCGGCGATCCATATCTTCAAGCTTTTTCTCGGCGACTTCTCTGTTCCATTCCATTCCGGTGAACGGTTTTGAGGTCTCATTTAAAGGTAATCCCTTATCCATTTTGTCTTGCAATTTATCTTTTGGGTTATCCTCTTTTTCTTTTAATTTTCGAATTTTCGTCTTCTGCGCTTGTTCATGGGTTCTTCTCCGGGATTCTTGATCGGAATCCTGTTGGTGATATTTGCCATCAGTAGTTAGCACATCTCTAGGGCCAACTTTCTTTTTCTCCTCTTTTCTCGAACCATGTCGTCATCTTCAAGCCGCACTCTTTCTCACCGGAATCCAGGCAAACTGCCAATGGTGGAGGATGTGGAGGAGGGTGGTCCAATCGCCGGCCTTTCCTCGGTTCATCTTGCGGGTTCTGACCCCAAGGTTGCAGAGGTGAATCGTCCCTTGGAGGAGGGAGGCGAGCAGACCAGCGAGTAAGTGGGTGAGCAGGTAGTCGAGCAGCCCGTTGCTCGCCCTGATGGTGATGACCAAGAGGAAGTGGAGGTCCTCTCCAGTAGTGATGGCAGCAATGACTCCATCACCGAATGGTTTGAGTCTATTGGCTTCCCGTATCCTCATATGTCCGAGAGGTCCATCCCTGAAGGTGTTGCTCAAGAGTTCAATTGGAGAGCGTACTATGACCGATATACTGCTGATTTTTCGACTCCTCCTCGACAATATCGAGAGCTCGAAGAGGGTGACAACACCAATTACAAGGCAAACACTGTAGTGAGTGTTATTGACGAGGATAACCTTGATAGTATCCATAGAGAGTATCACATTCCTTGTGATGTGACAATGTACACTCCTCAGGAAAAGGAAAGAGTCGATTGCCCCCGGAGGGTCTGACAGCAATAAACATACACACTCTGGCTGCCGGTGTGACGTTGCCTCTCCATCCTCTCATTGGTCGTTTCTTGGAGACGACGGGTTTAGCGATCACACAGTTGACACCCAATGCTTGGACATACTTGATATCCCTTTGTATTGTCTTTGCCTTGGAGAAGTACAAGGATCGCCTGACTCCTCAAGAGGTGAATTACACCCTCTGCCTCAGTAAGTGTTCCGAGGAAGGCCAGGGTTACTATTACCTGAAGGCGAGGAGTGATATGAAGATCCTTGAAGGATTACCCAACAAAGTGAGGGACTGGAAGGAGCAGTTCTTCTTCATCGGTGGGGATTGGCGTGCTCCGGACAATAACGAGGGTCTCGGGGGACATATTATGTCCCCTACTGAGTTTGGCAAGTTGCAGCGTAGGACTTGTTTACATTTTGAATATTGCATTCGTTATAGTATCTAATGTCCCTTGTTTCTCGTGTGGCAGGTTTGATCTCTCAGCGTTGGAAGAAGACGAGTCTTTCTGAGGAGTTTAAATTTACTTGCATCCTCGTTTGCCGCCGGAACAAGAAGGATAGGACATTCAAATATTTGAACAAGTCCAGTTGTCGCATCGCCTCGGGGTTGATCACAACTCCTCACCATCTACGAGCTCAAGTTGCTCGTCCCGCAGGTATAGCCATTATAAGCTTTTGTCTTGTACTTTGAAATTTTATGAAAATTTTCTAACTCTCTTTATGTTTTCTGATGCTTGTAGCTGTAGAGGTCACTATTGTCATCCCTCCTTCCTTCAGGATCTTAAATCAAAGGTTTGGAATGGCGAGGACCAAAAGAAACCCCCCATCTATTATGCTAGCTGCTCAACAGGCAGCCAAGGCAAAGAAGGGTGCTGGCACTGGTCCGAGCACACAATCCACTGCTCCTCCTCGAGCTCCTCGTACCGAGGATCGACAAGCTCCGAGTGACTCCCTGAGTGGTGGTAGCCGACGGTTACAACGGGGTGATGGTTCACGTGTTGAGCTTGAAAGCGAGGCTGCCAAGGGGGCAAGGGTTACAAGGGCTCTGAGCTCTGGAGGTTCGGGTCGGGCCAAGGTTCTGGAGTCCACACTTCCCATTTCTGCTGGCACATCGACTGCCCTCGCACCTATCAGCTCGATCGGTCAGTTAACTGACATCACATACCTGGGATGGGACCAGGAACGGGCAGCTGGGTATGACCTTCATACCTCTAATATCTTTACACTTAGAAAATTTTTTAGATTTCTAAAATTTTTGAGTGTTTTCTTGTATGTCCCTTTAAGCAGGTATGACCCTTCACGCTATCAGCATCGCAGTCCGTTGGTTCACCAGTTTGCACTCGCCCGTCCCCCGAAGACTCTTAATGAGCTCAAGGGCTCGGTTCGAGAAGCCATCGAGTCCGCTGTCCGCTAATGGACCCAACCCCAAGATGCCATCATCCAGCACCAGTCGTTGACCGACAATATCCGCACGGCCATGCATCACTCGAGTGGTGCTCTTATCACCGCTCAGCGTGCCATCTAGCAGGCTGTAACGTTGGAGAAGTCATACGCGGTGTTGAATGAAACCCTGAGCAAGGAGAGGGATGATATGAAGAAGAAGGTCGCCACATCTGAAGCTAAGGCTAAGGCTTCTCTGGACTCCGAGCAATTAGCGATTGCAAGTGCTGAGAGGGCCCGAGCTGAAGCTGAGGGTCTCCGGGCCGAGCTAGCAAGTGTCCGAGCACAGTTGGAGGAGAGCCGGGTGGCTCGTGGGAAGGTTGCTGAATTGGAGAGAGAACTCCAAGCTACCCGGACCCAACTTGCCGAATTTAAGGCCGCGCATACCGACTGTTATACTGCTGAGGTCGTTGCCGATATTCGAGCTGAGTCTTCTGACTTTGGGTTTGTCTATGCTTTTGCTGAGAACCTCCGAGCCTATCACCATGTTGTTGGTGAGAATGAGGACCCTTGGACGGCCCTGAAGAAGGAGTTCACCGAGTTTCTCACCGATCGTCCTCTTAGGGACGGTTTGGTTGTTGACATCGGGGACCTCGAAGAGATGGGCGTTGACTTGAGTGTTGTGCCTTCAAACCTCAAGATTGTTGGTGGGAAATACCCACCTATTTAGATCGACGCTCAAGACGACGCGATGGTGGACACCGAGGGTTTATCTCCCATCGAGGTCCTCCCAGGTCTTTCTCCACAGGGTGTCGGCGAGCAAGCGGGCGATCAGACCGGCGAGCAGGCCGGCGGGCAAGCGGGCCAAAGCAGCGAGCAAGTGGGCGCCCAGGCTGGCGACCATCCTGGCGACCAGTAGGGTGTTGGCCTTCTTTTGTTTTAAAACTTTTTGCTTCTTTGCTTTTTAGCTTGTAGCGTTTTTGCTTCATCGCCCTTGAAGGCGTTTTTACTTGTAACTTTTGCTTCTTCGCCCATGAAGGCGCCCCATATGTACTTGAACATCTTTTTTAATATTAATGAACTTGCAGTTTCCTTTTTATTGAGTTTGTTTGTGTTTTTAGTAATGTTTGTGTCTCAGTTATTTAGTGCCCATTTTTTATGTACGGTGTTTTAATTGATTCGTCTTATTTTTCCTTTTATGGAATCGAGAATTTACGCCTTTTATTTTTCATCTCTTTCGATGTAGGCTTATTGATCGGTAAGGACTTCTTTTTAATGGTATTACCTTAGGGTTAGTCTCAATACATTGTCTTTATTGTGGACTCGTAAGTCTTTTAAGCTTATAAGTTGAGACATCTTTCGATACACCAATTTGAAAGGAGACATCTTCTTTATTTAGCATCATATAACTTTACAGACTTGTCCTTATCTTAACACGAACCTGCTTGCCCCTATACATGTTGGGCGAGCAAGGTTTCAAAAGAAAAATCTTTACAAGTCTTTTATTGGTAGAACTTCTTGAGATGCGACGCGTTCCAAGTGTATGCTGAAGGGTTGCCTTGCACATCTTTTAAATCATACGTCCCATTTGGCCAACTCTTTATTATCCTGAACGGACCTTCCCATTTTGGACCAAACACACCTATCGGAACTGCCAGTATCCGTCTCATCACCAAGTCGCCGACCTTGAACTTTCTATCCTTGACCTGCGAATTGTAATACTTTTCTGCTCGTCGTTTGTAGACTGCATTCCTTAGCTCTGCCGAGGTTCTTGTTTCTTCAATCAGATCTTTCTCCACCGCCATATCATCTTCATTTGTTTCTTCATCATACTTGATTATCCTCCACGTCCGATGTTGGACTTCCACCGGGATGACTGCTTCAACTCCGAAAGCCATGGTGAATGGTGTCTCCCCGGTACTCGTCCTATAAGATGTTCTGTAAGTCCATAGGACTTCTGGCAGTTCATCAGCCCAACTGCCTTTTCTTTCTTCCAACCGGATCTTCAGGATGTGTTTCAGGATCTTGTTCACGGCTTCGACTTGTCCGTTTGATTGAGGATGATATGGTGTGGAGTAATGCTTCTTGATGTCCCAAGATGTGCAGAAATCTCTTAACTTACTCCCATCAAACTGTCTCCCATTATCCGTGACTATCGATTGTGGCAATCCAAATCTGCATACTAAGTTTTTCCAAATGAAGCTTATCATTTTTTCTTGGGTTATAGTTGTTAGCGCTTCAGCTTCGGCCCATTTAGTGTAATAATCCACGGCCACTACTATGAATTTTACTCCACCTTTTCCGGGAGGGAATGGGCCGATCAAGTAGATACCCCATTTAGCGAATGGCCATGGACTATATACTGATTTTAATTCTTGTGCCGGGGTATGGATACTTGGAGCAAACTGCTGACACTTCAGACATTTCTTAGCATATCTGATAGCATCCTTCCGGAATGTTGGCCAATAGTATCCTTGCCTAATGGTTTTGTAGGCTAAGGCTTGCCCCCTGGCGTGGCCTCCACATATTCCTTCATGAATTTCTTCTAACACCCTTTGACCTTCTTCCAGGGAGAGACATTTGAGTAATGGGAGTGAGATTCCTCTCTTGTACAACTGTCCTTCAACCATCGTGTATCTAGCAGCTTGCTTCACAATTCACCGCGCTTCTCATGGCTCTCCCGGCTGTTCTCTGTTGGACAAGTATTTGCCGATAGGCGTACGCC
The DNA here is from genome assembly GCA_026898435.1 of Prunella vulgaris. Taxonomy (NCBI): domain Eukaryota; kingdom Viridiplantae; phylum Streptophyta; class Magnoliopsida; order Lamiales; family Lamiaceae; genus Prunella; species Prunella vulgaris. The sequence goes on along the minus strand of JAPKLY010000873.1, from coordinate 62,126 downwards.
AATCATCAATAGTCAATTGTTGGTTGTTGACTATTTGTTGCCCCCTCCTCAACACTTGATTAACATAATCAAATGTTGAAGGATTAGTTAGCTTCATGACTACCACCTCCGAGATGCTTGGTTCTCCGGTGCTTGTAGCCAACCGAGCTAGAGCGTCTGCTTGTGTATTTTCTAGCCGGAGAATTTGCTCGATGTACACCTGGTCGAACTTGGATATCAGGTGTGCGACGATCCTTTGATAGATGATCATTTTCCGGTCCTTCGCCTCGTATTCACCTCGAACTTGAGATACTATTAGCTGCGAATCTTCGAAAATTTGAAGTCTGGTTGCCCCCACAGCTAATGATAGTCTCAACCCCGTAATAAATGCTTCGTATTCAGCTTCGTTGTTGGTTGCTAGGAAGTCGAACCTTATTGCTGAGGTGAATACTTGTTTGTCAGGACTTACAAGGACGACACCTGCTCCGGCTGCGGAACTTGTTGCTGAGCCATCTACGTAGAGGTGCCATGGGTATATACGTCCCCTCGTCGGATCTTGAGGGTAGGTTAGCTCTACTATGAAGTCTGCTAGAGCCTGCCCTTTGATCGTTGTTCGGGGAGCGTAGGTTATACCATATTGGCTGACCTCGAGTGACCATTTTAGCAATCGCCCGGCCGTGTCTGGTCTGTGTAAGACTTGCCTCAAGGAAAACGTCGTCAAGACTTCCACTTGGTGGTCAAAGAAGTAAGGTCGGAGCTTCCGAACGCTCATCACCAATGCGTATGCCAGCTTCTCCATTGGGGAATATCACAGCTCAGCTTCGTGTAGCACCTGACTGACATAGTATATCGGCAAGTGTGTTTTGCCTTCCGCGCGTACTAAGGCTGAACTTATGGCTACTTCAGATGATGCCAAGCATAAATATAGCTTTTCTCTTGGGACGGGTTTTGACAGGATCTGGGGGTTGCCGAGATAGCTTTTTATGTCTTCAAACGCCTGCTGGCAAGCCTCGGTCCAGACGTAATTGCTCTTTCAGGTTCTCTTGCAGATGCCCTTGCCCTTGATGGATTCAAAGAATGGCATGTTCTTATCTCTGGATCTGGATATGAATCTGTTCAATGCCGCGAGACATCCCATGAGTCATTGGACGGCTCGTACGTATCTTGGAGGTTCCATCTCTAGGATACATTTGACTTGTGTGGGATTGACCTCTATTCCTCGCCGGCTTACCAGATGTCCCAAGAACTTACCGGACTGCACACCAAAAATGCTCTTCTTTGGATTGAGTTTCATGTTATATGCTCTCATGATGTCGAAAGCTTGTTTGAGGTGCTCCAGGTGATCTTCCTTTCTAAGGCTCTTCACCACAATATCATCGACGTAGACCTCTATAGTATCACCAAGGTGTTGGTCAAACATTTTATTGACTAGTCTTTGATACGTGGCGCCAATGTTGATTAACCCGAAGGGCATCCTCTTCCAACAGAACAAATTTTTATTTGTGTAGAAAGCTGTATGTTCTTGATCATCCGGGTGCATGACAATTTGATGGTAACCTGCAAAGGCATCCATAAATGTCATTACTTCGTGTCCTGCTGTATTATCCACCAGTTGGTCTATGTGGGGCAACGGGAAGTTATATTTCGGACACGCGGCATTGAGGTCTGTAAAGTCTATACAGAGCCTCCACGTTCCATTCGGTTTCTTGACCAGAACAGGGTTCGCCACCCACTGAGGACATAGCGCCTCCTTTATGAGCTTATTGTCTAATAGCTTCTTTACTTCGCCAGTCAATGCTTCATACTTATCGGGTCCATACTTCCTTCTCTTCTGGCGGATGGGCCTCTTCGTGGGATCGATGTTTAGATGATGACATGCATGCTCCATTGGTATACCCGTCATATCCTCATCTGACCACGCGAACACGTCGAGATTGGCCCGAAGGAATTCTTCCATTCTTCTCCTGTAGGGTTCTTCCAACTCTGACCCAATAAAAAGTTCTAAATCCTCTTTGTTGGGATCAACTTGTATGGGCCTGAGCTCTTCGACTGGAGTGGCGTGTCGCTTCTTATCCTTCCATCTTGGGTCATCAATGGGCCCTTCGAGGTGTATGTCCATCCCCATCGGGATTGGCTCGTAACCCAACCGAGGTTCGATGTCCTCTGGTGCATTTATCTGATTTTCAGTTGCTAACTCCATGTCATCACTTGCCTCGGCAACAGTTGCTGGAATATGATCTTGAACTCCCGGGCCATCTTCCGTTTGCCCTCCAACCTGTTGGTTTTGTTGAGGGATATTGTCTACCTCCATTTCTTCTGGTGTTTGATCTACCTCCATCATCTCGGTGTCTATGGAGACAGCGTAAAAAATGTTTGGCTTATCTGGAGAGGGTTGTGATTGCACATCTTCAAACACCAACACCTGAGTCACAAGTTTCTTCAGGGTTAGTAAGCATTCATGCGCCTTTTTCTGATCCCCTTTGACCGTACCTGCACCCTTAAGAGTTGGGAATTTGATACAGTAATAGTAAGTAGAACATGCGGCTTTAAATTCAGAAATGAAAGGGCGGCCGAGGAACCCGTTATAGGTGGACAGTTGATGTACGACTAAGAAATCTAGCAACCTAGTCATCCTCCTTTCCGGGTCCGCAAGCGCTACAAGTTCTACATATAGTCTTATTACACCTAGTGGGACGGTCACAGCCTCTCCGAATCCCACTATTTTGTGATTACAATCCTCTATATAGGATTCGTAATCTCCTAACTGATCTAGTATCTTCTTGAACAGGATGTTCGTGTAGGCTCCAGTATCCACTAGCAGTCGGTGTACTCTCGTGTTCATGATATTGGCGGTGATAACCAGGGAGTCGTTGTGCGGCGTAAGGATCCCTTCGAGATCTGCTTGTGAGAAGACAAAGTCTACAGTTGGCTTAGCTGATGCTTTCAACCCGGACCCCGTCTCCTGGACTTGATTGACCACCCGAATTTCCATTTTCTTTTGCCTTTTTTACGTTGGGCGGTCATCCACCATACCTCCAGCCGAGCCTATCTCTTCAAGTACAAGAATCTCCCCGTTAGGCTCCTGATGCGTCGGCATTACCGGTGGACCTCTTCGTACTTGTCTGTTTGGGGCCCTTTCTGTCTCATCACTGTCTTCATCATCCAAAGCTCCTTATCTCGGTTGTCGTTGTCTCTTTCCCGGAGCTTTCTTCACAAATTCCATAAGCTTCCCGTCTTCATAGAACTTCCATAGTTGTTTTAAGAGGTCACGACACTCACTGGTGAAGTGTCCGATGCTCTGATGATAAGCACGGAATTTGTTTGGTTTAGTTTGCTTCGATCTTGTCGGATTTTTCGGGGTGCTGCCAACATGTCTTGATCTTTCATAGCTGTGAAGATGTGGTCAATTGTGGTATTTAGCACTTGGTTTAGCTTCTCTTTGTATTCAGTTGTCTCCCCGAATGACTTGAGGTTCTTGGGGGCTTTGTAACCACTGCCGCTGGGCTTCTTACCACTTTCTTGTCATCAGCCTCTGAGCTCAATTGTTTGGCCATTGCTTCTTGCATCGCAACATACACACCGGCTTTGTGATGGAACTCGGCGTACGTACTTGGACATAATAGATGCATTTCTCTCCATAAGTCTGTTCCTTTACGCAGTCCCGCCATGACTGCCACCACCTTGGTGTCATCAATGACTGACTCACCTTCTAAAAGGATCTTGTCAAAACGTTCCAAGTATTGTTGGTCGGATTCTTCCGCTCCTTGTGAGATGTTGGCCAGCCGGTGCTTCTGGGTCAAATACGTTCCAAATCCCGAAAAGTGGGACAGGAATTCCCAGGTCAACTGGCCGAATGATTGGATAGATCCGCGTGTTAAGGCTGAGAACCATCTATGTGCCCTGTCTCCCAAAGTTAGAGAAAAATTCCTGCATTGAGTCACGTCTGATGCCCCCATTGAGATCATATAGTCGACATATTTCGAGATGTGAACCTTCGGGTCAGACTCCCCTTCATACAGTACTAATGATGGAAACTGTATCTTCTTCTGGATTGGTGCTGTGAGGATAGATGTGGACAACGGTGAGATGGGAAGAGATGTGTATGTTTCAGCCTTGTCCTTGGTGGCCACCTGTTGTTGCAAGTCCTCCACTGCCTTTTTCAATTTTTCTATCTCCAAGATTGACGACCCTCGAGATGATTCCCCTCCTCAAGGCTATTTCGGGTGCACTTCATATTAACGTGCTGACCCGGCAGTCCCTCACTTTGGGCGACCTCCCGATGTGGTCGTTGGAGGTTACTTGCAGCGTTTGGGCCCAATCTTTCAGATGCCCGTCTCCTTAAACATTCTTGAACGGGCCTACGTTGATGTCTTGCGTCTGACTCGCAAGGCTCCTGATGCTGGGAATACCCGGACCTTCCACTCCCGGAATGATGACTTGGCTCAACATGCCTATCACCTTGTGACCCTTGATGTCTAGGCTGCTCCGCTGCTCGCCCAGCTGGTCGCCCGGGTGCTCGACCATCTGGTCGCTGGTCTGATCGTCCAGTTTGGGGTCCTAGACGATTACTCATCTTTTGCTTGCCTTTTGAGTTCTCAGGAGCGACCCGTCCACTGCTAGCCTCCTCCTCATGGTAACTCGTCTGTGTCTCGTGCCTTGTCTCCGTTGGGTCTACTTGAATCATAGGCTGACGAGTCACCACCACATGTTGCCTTTGCATTTGTTGTAACAGGGCCATCGCCCTTTCGATATCTTCGGGCGTCTTCACCATCGACTCCAAGGTGTCTTCAATTTGGGGTCTAATTGGCGCTGCTGGTAGAGCCGGGACACGGGCTTGTCCAACATGTTGGCGTCCTAAAGGTTTCTTTCCCTTCCACCTACGGCTCATCGAGGTGGTACGGGATTTGTCATGGGACTCATCATACATACGTCTCGTCATTGTTCCGGGTAAGTATTATGCATAGGAAGCGAGTTCTTTAAGAATATCTTTTCTAGCTTGTGTTTCTGAGAATAACAATTTCTCAAAAACACTCACAGTTGAAGAATTTCTTGAAACTTACGACAATTTGGTCGGTGTTCTTGAGAGAACGAAGAACAAATATTGAATTCTTTGATCGACGGAGGTTCAGTACCCTTCTTCTAGCGCCAAATTGTTGAGCAATTTATATAATCAAAGAATTTTATGTGGCTAATTATACTTAAGAAATCACTCAAACAATAATCGAAAGATGTAAATTGGACTTGTTGTATGAATTAGGAATAGAATTGTAGAGAGAGAAATATTGAAATTGAGTTCTTGTATTAGGAAAATTTAGATCCTTACAAATGAGGACATTACAGGTATTTATACTCTCTTATTCGTGAGGTGGCATATATTTAGGCCACATAGCCTCTGATGGTGACAAGTGTCCTCCACTTGTCATCACCTTAATAACTTGCCCCACTTACTCTAACCCTGATGACTTATAACCTCCTATACAGGTTCTCTGGACGTCTTGTGTCTTCATTCTTGGGAGAAAGACGAGCAGCCGGGCGAGCAAGTGGGCGATCACATTGGGCTTGTCCTCATGGCTTATTGCCTTGCCACCCTTGAGCCGGGCGAGCAGGATGGCGAGCATGATGGCGAGCACGGTGGCGAGCAATTCGGTCTTAGCCTCATGGGCTCGTTGCTTCGTTCCACCAAGGCTCAGGCGACCAACCTGGCGAGTAGCCTGGCGAGCAACTGGACAGTGACCATGTAGGTTCGTTGCCTTGTCCCCCTTGGGTGTAGGCGAATATTCCGGCGAGCATTCGGGCGAGCAACTGGACAGTGACCATGTAGGTTCGTTGCCTTGTCCCCCTTGGGTTTAGGCGAACATTCCGGCGAGCAGCTTAGCGAGCAGCTTGTCCCTCAGCCTATTTATACTTTAATCTTTCTTTAATCCTGAAGGTTAATTCCCTTTATCAACAATTTCTATAAAAATAAATAAATATTTGTGAATAATCAATATTTGTTCTTATGGTAATACACATTTTGCTCTTGCATTATATGAAAAATTATTTATTCTATAAAAACAAATGAATATATATAAAATAACAACATTTTATAAGATAGTAACACATATTTTCTCTAATAGTAACACACATTTGTCTCCCTATTTATGTTACTATATGGGCAAATGTGTGTTACTATATGGCAAAATATATTCTTATGAGAATAAATATGTGTTTCTTAATTTATTTTTCATCCCTTTAAATCTAGGTTTATTGTTTCATATAATACATATATTATTATATGAAAAAAAATTATTTCTATAAAAATAAGTAAATATTTGTACTTATAGTAACATACATTTTGCTCTTACAATATGTGAAAAATTATTTATTCTTAAAACAAATAAATGCATGTAAAATAACAATATTTTATAAGATAGTAACACACATTTGTTCTAATAGTAACACATATTTGCCCTCCAATTTGTGTTACTTTATGGACAAATATGTGTTACTATATGGGCAAATGTATGCTACTATACTAACATAAATTGAAAGCAAGTTTTTAAATTTATTATATATTATTATTTAATTTATTTTTAAATTAAAATAATTAAAAAATAATAATAAAATTAAAATCTTTGAAGAACATTACATGGACAGATAAGCGTGTGTATATGCATGGACTTAGTCGGCAGGGTGGGGGGGGTGGTAGGGGTTAGGAAAGCAGTTGTGTGGGCGGGGTGGGCTATGTTTTAAAAGCGGAAGCGGAAGTTGACCCGGACACCTTACATTTTTTGGTCGGACCGGGTTCAACCGGATCCAGCCATTTTTAAAGCGGTTGAGCCGGTATGACGTCATAAATACGTAATATATAATTATAAATATTTATATATATATTTTTCTTATAAAATTATATATATCCTATAATAAATTTCACAAAAAAATAAATTTACATCTTATTCTACAAACTAAAATCCAATTTTAACAATCTAATTATAATAGTAGAATAAGCTCACCAAATATTACACAAACACATCAAATTTAAAACAAGTTCACCAAATACATCAAATTTAAAATAAGTTCACCAAACACATCAAATGTAAAATAAGTTCTCCAAATATCAATACTCATGAATAGCAAACATAAAAATATAATGTCTAATCCGATAGATCCAAATTAACACCACTAGAGCTTGATCACATGCTTCCAAGTCTGAACTTTGTCACATCAATATGATCGTTGAATATATCTTTGTCAACATTATCATCACCTAAAAAAAACATAAACAAATGATTTGTAAATCAAAAAATGTAATACTAATATAAAAATAATACAAATAAATATGTATAGCAAACCTCTTTGTGATTCAGGTATTTCATTGTTGGCAAGATCATTATCAAGTTCTTCCAATATTTCATCATAATCAATCTCCCCATTTGGCTCTTCATCTACAATCCAAGCATCCACCTTATCAATGCATTCATAATCAATTGGATCATATGTCTTATGCATTTCTTTTCCACTGCAAATAAAAAAGGAAGATCAAATTATAATAACAAATATAATAATAAAAATATTAATAAAAAATAAAAAATGAATATACCGATTTTTCAGGCGCAAATTGTAATGCACAAACACAAGGTCATTTAGTCTTTCATGCTCCAATCGATTTCTCTTCTTAGTATGAATCCGCTCAAATACACTCCAATTACGCTCACAACCGGAAGAAGATGATGTTTGACTTAAAATCCTAATAGCAAGATTTTGCAAATGTGGTGCATCAATGCCAAATAGCCTCCACCATTCATCTAACATTTAACAAAAAATTTAATATAAGCATTACCATTTATAAAATAATATGAATAATATAAGTTATAATGAAACATACCTAGAGCAATTGCTTTTGCTTCTTTCTTTGCTAATGGAATTCCAAAACTTTTTTTACCATCTCGAAACATGGTTACTTCATTCATTATACCAAGTGTCTCCGCATGAAGCTCTAGACAACCCCTCATATACATAGCCCATTGAGGGCTTCTCATCTGTGTCACAAATACGCAACAACCTCATTAGTGGTTCCATAATTTTGACAATGATAAGACAGTTATTCCAAAACCTTTGGTTTAACACGGTGTCTTTTACTCCTCTTCATTTCTCAGTCTTCAAGAATTTCTTATAGTCAGAGCATATAAGCATAGCTTCCAAATGTTCTTTATGATCATACAAACTCTTCAATGCAATAAAATTCATGCCAAAACGTGTGGCTCCCGGAGTAATTATTTCAGTCCAACCACTCCTTTGTCTTAACCAAGCAAGGGGCCACTTATGGTTATAGACGAAAGTGGTAATCCTAGAACCCAAAATAACACAATCTATTTTTCCAACATCTTCCAAAGTCAAGTTAATACAATGAGCCGAACATGGGGACCAATATACTCCAGGAAATTTAGCATGAAACAATTTTCCAGCTGCTTTATAGTTACTAGCATTATCAGTAACCATATGAACCACATTCTTTTCACCCACCATCTTAACTATATCTGTAAAGAGATTGCACAGATTTTCAGCACTTGACACAATATTAGACACATCACATGATTTGATAAAAGATATACCATAGGGACAATACACCAAAAAAATTAATCAATGACCTATGACTCCTATCAGTCCAACCATCACCCATTATAGTGCACCCAGATTCAGACCACTTAGATCGAAGAGATTCAATAGTCAAATGTACTTGAGTTTTAGCTTCTTTAAGCAATGGAACTCTCAAAGCATGGTAATTAGGACTAGTGTACCCATGACCCATGGACGCCACCCTACTCATCATCGGTTTAAAGTATCTTGAGTTAACTGCATTCATGGGTATACAAGCATCATAAAACCATAAAGCCACAGCCATATCAGTTTCATGTTTTCTTTCTTTATTATTCCATGATGCTTGTATACTAGGTTGAAACAAATCTACCCCTGAACCCGGACCCTCTTTCATATAGCTCCCTATGGTTTTTTTTTTCTTTTTTTTTCTTTACCACTAACATGCAAATTTGGACTTTCTTCTTCATCCTCTGATTCATGAATAGTTGGCACATTTGTTTTTTCCTTCTTAGCCTTTTCAATATCAGATAAAGCCCATTTCATTTGGATATGAACGTCATTTGGAACGCTAGGGCAGCCTATGATATTACCAGATTTGCGTGCTAAGTGTTCTTTCATGCGATGTATTCCCCCCTTTATAAGTTTTACCACAATACTTACATTTGATAATCTTGTTGGTATCTTCTGCTCCAATTATCTCGTAGTGCTTCCATGCGGGATCATTCTTTTGACGAATATTTTGAGCACTACCAGACTTAGTTCTTGATTCTTGTTCTTGTAGAGATTGTGCACATTCAGAGCCCGCCATTATCTAAAATATATCAAAATATATTATAATTAAAAAATCATGGATTGAAAAATAGAAGATCAATGGTATAGAGCAGCAATATATACCAATAATTATTTTAAAGAAAAATATAATAAAAACAAACAACACTTCAACATTTCTATCTTAATCACTATATATAATGCTGTTGTAACTAAATATAATATTATAAATAGCATTATGCACTGATTAATTGAAGACAAAATACTATAAATAAACAGCTGGAATTGTATATTCTACACCACCAAGAATTGTTATTACCTTATAATTTTCCTTATTAAGAAAGAGTTTATACATTTACTAACAAATAACAGTAACATTTATACATTAGTTGTTCAGTAACATTTATAGCAGTAACAAGAAAGAGTTTATACATTAACATTTAATTACACCATTAGTTGTTCATCCATTTACTAACAAATAGCAGTAAACTTACTACATTTAACATTTTCAAATAGTTGATTCATTTAGTTTCGAATGGTGAGACCAAATTTAGAGTAAAAGTGGACTTAGTACTAATCTTGACAGCAAGTGAAAAAGGATAAAAACAAATGGATATAGATATATAATATTTTAACAACACCTAAGGTAGTAAAATGCACATAAAAAATGCTTGGTGTTGTACTGCTGCCAAGAAAAAATATATAAAAACAATGATTTACCTGGCAACACCTAAGGCTCGTAGTTGGCTTTGTCTCTAAGGCGGCACCGCCGCGCGGCGGCAGTGAAGTCGAGACTGGAGACTTGGTTTCTTGGAGGATGGAGATTGGAGACTTGGATTGGCGATGGAGTGAAGTCGCGCAGCAGCAGCAGCAGAAAGAGAAACTAAATCTAATCTAATTGATCTAGGATTTGAACTAATATTAGATATATTATAAAATTATATTTAATATATATTAAATCTAATTAGTTTAGTTAATAGGCAAATATATATTAAATCTAATTAGTTTAGTTTAGTAACTTACAGGCTTACATCGTCATTTTAATGTAACTCGCCGGATCGGCCTGCCCAACAAGCGGCCGATCCGATCCGGTTTCGCCGTTTTTCAGTGCTTCTTGGGCGCTTTTATAAATCCCCGGTTCAACATATAAAAGCGGTTCTGGAAGGCTTCCGAGTAGCGGTCGAACCGGTCCGATCCGCTTTTTAAAACACAGGGGGTGGGTTGTGGTAGGGGTTACGAAGGAAGAACATATGTATTCCAAGGAATTTCAAGTTACCAGCGCGTAAGGTTATATTTTTATTTAAGTTTATTTTTGGTAATTTCTACCGTAGAAATTTCTATATAAGTTTTTGTAATTGTAAAATGTCAATTTATTATATCAATATTTATTAATATTGATAAACATCATGTAATTATTTTTGGTGAAAGTTAGAGTATAATGTATAACAGCAATATAATTATTTTTAGAAAATGATAAAACTATTCCCTCTGTCCCACAGGAATTTGCACACTTTCCTTATTTGGACGTCCCACAGAAATTTGCACACTACTAAAAAAGGAAACATTGATTTACGTGCACACTCACAAACATTTACACATATTTACCCATATGCCACTACTTTATATATAAAACACATTTTCCTTAAAAAAATGTGCCGTCCCGTAGGGTGCAAATTCCTACGGGACGGAGGGAGTATTATAATTATATAAATTACTAAAAAATTAATAATAATAAAATTATTTTTATATATACTAAATAAATTATAATACGTGCATCGCAAGAAAATACTAGTTTTCTTATAAAACCTATTCAATTAGTTATTGGCAGTCGGTTTAAAAAATAAATTATGTAGGACTGTAAATTGAAGCTGCCCAAGTAAATAGATGTAGGCGCATTCTGCAAATACAACGACGTCGTAAAGGCGGGCCGTCCTCTCTCCGTTCAATTCGTCAGAGGCGCAAAAATACATAATAAACGCGGAGATGAAGAGGGGATTAAAGTGGAGCGGCGACGACGATGATGCCTCGTCCTCCGACGATTCCTCTACCCTCGATACGGATTCCGAAGACAAGAATGGCGGCTCGAAATCTGCGAAGCCACATACCAATCAATCCTCAAAGCTCAAAGTTTCTCGAGGTAAAATTACTCTCTTTTTTGTCCCCCCGGAATTTTGCTCTTCGTTGAGGCAGGGTTTTAATGATTTTGGGATTATAATTGAATTCGGATATTCATAAAGCTAATACTAAAAGTGCTTCTGGAATAATTACTTGCGAAATTTGTAAATCTCCGAGTGATTTATCGAAGAACAGGAACGCAGGATATTTAATTTTGTTATTTTTGTAAAAGCAGAAGCTCCATTTCTTTGTATGTTCATTCTTTCATTAGGGATTTCATTTCCGTTGTGATTCTGCTTGCTTGTCACTCTTGAAGTTGCTGCATTGATCAGCCTATTCTGTTGCATTATCAAATTTGGGTGAAATATGATTTTACAAGATTGGGGATTGAACCTTGAATTTTGCCTGATTACAGTTGATCCTGCAAAGAAAAAGGCCAAAGGCTTCGACTTTGAAGCTTTGAGTCGACATGGGTACAAAGGAGGTTTGTCTGTATTGAATGTGCCACCACCAAAGGAAGTGGAGGAGCAGGACTGGTCTTGGTCTAAGGGGAAGGAGAAAGAAGGAAAAGAGGGTGAAGAAGAATCTTTCGAAGAACGACAGAAAACGAGGGCTGCAATTGCTGATGGAGAGGAGCTCGCACACGCTCTTACTCAGAAGGAGAAGAGGAATCTTTCGTTTCAGCAGAAGGAGAAAAGGAAGCGGGATCTTGGTCAAGCGAGTAGGGGGAAGAACTATGTGGAAGAGGAGAAGAGGCTGCTTAGAGACAGTGGTATCTACTCTGGTTTTGATGCTTGATCTGCATTTCTATTGTGATTTTACTTTTCTTAGGTTGGATTGTAACACTATGAATTAGCAGGCTGTATCAGTATGATTGCACAATGAACTCTTCATCTCAGGGCATTATTTGCATCTATAACTTTGCAAAGATGAATATGGTTACTTTTATCTGATTTTAGATTCATGGTTGATTCCCAATTGATAACTGCATTCACAACTATCTGGGATTTCCGAGCTTGATGAGCGAAGCAGAAGACCTCTATATTACGAGCAGTTCAGTTCCTAATCGAAGATGCTGAATTGAGTGAATTAAACTGAGTACATCATCTTCCATCCATCTGTATGTAACCATTCATACATTATATTGTCAGGGTAGCAGTCACTCTTGAAAGGACTATTAAGAAAAATGATTAGCAGTCTCACAAAAAAGATGGTCCAAATTGGTTGCAATTAAAGAAATGTAGAGTTATTTAGCAAGCTAGGGTGTGAAGCCAGGTCATTGTGAAAATAGCATTTCACAAGTCTATAACCAAGCCAACACTGCTTAATACTTGGGTCATAAACATTATACAAGTTACGAAACTAGCCACCTGTAATTGCCAAATGTAAAAAAACCTTCAACTATCAAGTTCGATCTTCTCCTTGCCGGTAATAGTTACCATTTTAACCATGCTATCCACTTATTAAGCTTCACTCATTTTGGGGTTGGGAGATCTGCAGGAGAGAGTTCGGTAGATTGATCGGATAGTGTGTGGAGTAGTTCGGCAGCAACCTCCTACAAGAGAGGCCCCTACTTCACACCATTTGTTTACATAAGAAACAAAGTCCTTGTCTGAAACCCCAGTATCTTGCTGCAACATAAAACAAGGTATGTATTACTAACATCATGCTCATTGATTACTCATCAAAAAGATAGGTTTCATTTGTAAAAAGATTCCTCTTTTTGTTTTATAATAGGTGGTGAGTACGTATTCTTAATGATGAGTGAAGCTATTCAAAAGGACTATAATGGAACGCAGAAACCAATAGAAGATAAAACATGTGTAACTTCAGGAGTTGTTGATCATCAGATAATTCATTTCTAAGAGAAATAATGATGCTGACTAATTAAAGAACTCACCACCCACTCCTTCCGATCAGCATCATAACTCTCGCCACTATTTGGGTATATGAGGATTGGTTTAGTTGTTACCTGAGATTAAATAAAGTAATGAGCAGTAAAGGCATATATATTTTACTTGCTTTATACAACAAAAGATTGTCCAAAATTGAGGTGTTCATCAAAATGGAAATTGGAGAACAGATGATGCTGCATGATAAAAACAAATTAAGTTTTCCAAGTTCAAAAAATTGTACAAATAAGAGCATAGCTGCATTTTTAACAAATTAGCAGCAGTTGAAGCTATTTAACAAATTAATGAAATATAAATGAAATCCCTTGATTTGTTTTTTGTGTTCATTAACAGCCTCAAAAAATATACATAGCAGAAATGGAATAAAACATCCAATTATCTGGTCGTAGACTCATTAGCATCTCTGTAAATAAGGAAGCTAATATAATATGAGAAAATTGTAATAAAGCAGAACCACTGCGTACCTTTTTCATGGATAAAATCAAATCACTGATAAATCTGGGTGGTGTACAGTTAATCCCAACCGCAACAATTTTGTTGGACGAGTCAGCAATGGAAGCACAATCGGACAAAGAGTCACCACTGACCACATTAACTCCATCTTTTGAATTGAAGGACAGCCATGCAGGAATATCAATATTTTCTTCCTCGAGAAGCAGAGCAAAAGCCTGATTGAGCACAAATTATAATCAATATACATAAAAGCTTCTAGTATTTCATCTTCTAGGTATGAGAAAGCTTAAGATGTCAGGTAAGAGTCATCTTTACAAGGTGTATAAAGTCTAGAAGAAAAGTTAGCTTCCATATTTTTCGATTTGTGGAGAGAAAGCCTGGTGGTTGGCGAATAAAATAAATGTACCTGAGCTTCCAGCTTGTTTGGTACAGTTTCAAAGGCTATAAGATCGGGGCCAGAATCTGCGAGAACCTTCACCCTCCTTCGATGAAAATTCTTTAAGAACTCCAGATCCATAGAATCTCCATAATCACCGCTGCGAATAAAACAGGGACATATACGTAAATTGCTAGGGTAACCTAAATCAGAACCATACCTGTAAAACTGTTACAGATTCAAGGTGAAGAACCAGCACTCAATAAATGTATGTTCATACTTCATCAAGAGTGCTGAAGATTGCTATGGAGATCAAATGTTTTAAAGATTCAAAAGGGACAAAGAAGTGAAGAACAGCAGTATGTCATCAAAAACTAATATGAACAGCTTCACATCTTTCTTGATTTATACTCCATATCTTAAACACAGAAACATAAACATCAATGAACAACGAAAAGATATCAAGGTGGTAAAGAATATTAGCTTCAAAGCACCTATATTCTGAACCATCAGCAAGGTAGGCCCCATAACTTCCCACAGATGCTGCAACCAATATTGGCCGCTGCTTGAGAATTCTATCATCGTGAGTATCATCAGTAGAAGCTTCACAGCACCTACTGTAGTATACTTCTCTTGCCTCCAGAGCAATTTCAACACTCTTTCTGAGCAAGTTTTCACTTTCTTCTAGAGAATAACCTTTGTTCTCAAACCCCTGTATAGTTGCCTGTTCAATTTAAGAATTGGTAAAAATACAGTTTCACTTATACACAAGTAGCAAGATAAGGAACTTCTGAGTTGGATGACAATGAAGAAATAACCTGATAAGATGCTGTAATTATTATATCGGCACCAGCTTCAAGGTAATCAAGGTGTACCTGCTCTATAAAAATAAATCATGAGTAATACTGATAAAAACAGTTTCTTCCTCTATCTTTTAATTTTTAATTTTTGAGCCACACACACACATTTCCATTAAACAAAAACGAACCTAAATTCAACCTCAGCACCAGAGGAAGAGTAGAATCTTCATTTTCTGCTTGAGACCACTAGCATAGAACAAAAGAATACTAGAATAGCACTTAACCTATACAAATAATAATGTCAAAGGACTTAATCATGCAGAGGTATGCAATACATCTCGTTCTTGTAGGTGACTCGTAGGGCCAAAAAATCTCATTAGAAGGTAACTTGATGTAAAGAGACTCAAAATGTTCATGTGAATAGCTATCATCTGAGCTAAAGCACATAGCTTTTGCGCTTATTGTGAGCTCTGGTAAGTTTTGAGTATTTCAGAGTATTTCCACAAAAAACCACTGCTAAACCCACAAGCAAAAGGACAACTAAGAAGTGCATTACATGAATAAGTTGAGAATAGTCTATTAAGATTGTGTTTGGATTGAGGAACTGGAGCATATGGATTTTAAATCCACAACCTGCACTCTATTTTGTTTGGGTCATATATTCAAACTGATGAATTTAAAAAACGTAGCAAAACCATGTCATATGAAATCCATGAATTCTTAAATCCATCATATATATTACAAACGACTCTATCCAAACGCAAGTTTAACTTAAATACAAATATATTATGCAGAAACTTCCATCAAGGATGTTCTGAGCTTCAAGGAAGGACTAAAATTGTTTCAAGATGGTTCAAACTAAGTTTGAAGGGAACCAAATCAGGCAAATATTTAATTACTTTAGTGAGGTTGTAACATATAAAAATGGATTACAGCCTATATGGTGTGGACCACATTCATTTGTTACTTACCGTGTTTACACCCAAAGCACTACTTCCACTAACTGCAAACCCAGAAGATAAATCCATGGTTGCAACTTGCAAAAATTATTAAAGCTATTAACCATATTAGGCCAAAAAAGCTATAAAATATTTTGGGATTGCATAAATAAATACAAGTTCGGACAAATTATTATGCATATAACAACCCCCAACTTTCCATAATACAAAGAGCCCAATTTATTTATATTTCTACTACAATGTTGATACTGCAAAAAGGAACAGCGGAATAGAATCAAAAGCAAAACAGAGAGCAACAATAAAAGAATAAGAAGAAATGCATACGCTGCGGATGAGGTGAGGAGACGTTAGGAGGCATTTGGCGCTCCAAAGAGGGTCGTTCAGATTGGCGCCGTGGCGCTCGAGCTCCGTCGCGAGACCGCCGTCGATGACAGCGACGCCGCCGCACTGACGGAGAAAATCTGACATAGCCGAGTCTTGCCGCCCCATTTCTGAACAAACAATCCAAGAAGCGGAAAATATCGGCCCAGCTTGCGCCTCTGGTTCGGCGGTAGCGGTGGTGGCGGAGAAGGGGGGAAGTGAGAGAAGTGGAATAACGCCGGCATTTATTTATAGGCACAAGTTTTGCCTAAGAACGTAACGTGTAACATTTGGTAATATGCCCATTTTACTTCACGTGTGAGTGTCGTCTGTCAAGAATTTAATTTCGTTCTATTTTTTAATTTTTTTTTAGGTGTTTTTGTGAAGTAAGTTCATAAATTTGATTTTTTATTTATTATTATTATATAAAGTTTTTTTTTAACACCTAACATGCACGGTTTATAATATTTATAAATAAAAAAAAGGTACCACTTACGTATTGTTTCAAAAAAGTTACTATATTTATAAATTGGTTCAAAAAATTTGCACGATAGTATATATATATTTTTTGCACGAAAGCGTTTTTTTTTTTTTGCACGGGACCAATATGTAATTTTTGTCAATTTCTTAAACTATATTGTACTTTTCCCTAAAAAAAGGTCACTTATATATTGGTTAAAAAAATCACTATATTTACAAATTGGTTCAAAAAATAGCATGGTAGTATTTTTATTTTTTTTGCACGGAAGCATTTTTTTACACGGGACCAATATGTAATTTTTTTCAATTTGTTGAACCATATTGTACTTTTCCCATAAAAAAATTACAAAATAGTTTTAAAAAAATGATACTACTTATAAATTAATTTTGTGCATAAAAAATACGTTTCTGTGCAAAAAAAAAAAATGTGTTTGTGCAAATATTTTGAAAAATATGGTTAATTTTTTGAACCAATATGTTAATGCTCCAATTTTTTTTAATTATCTTATAGTATGCATGAATTTAAAAATTGTAATGTCAAATATTAATCCTTCTACATACTACTCCATGAGTCTCATAGTTAAGTTCTGCTTTATTATTTGCACGAGTTTTAAAAATATTGATAAAGTAATATTTTAATGATAAAATAGATATTTTAATAAATTGATAAAATAATAAAGTAAATGGTGATAAAGTAACATTTTATTAAAAAATTGGTAAAATGATGTTATAGTGGGTTTAATAAATATGGATTAACGTATAATTTTTTGCCAAAAATGAAAGTAGCAAAAGAGTTTGGAACTGACCTTTCTGAAAATATAAAAATTAAATATGGGACGGAGAAATTGCACAGAGCTGACAATTTCGGTCTGGTATGGCCTACCCAATATTTGGGCTGAGCTGAGCTCAATTTTTACAGACGGTTGAAAAATAGGCCGGCCCGTGAATATATCTTTGTCCGATGGACCCGTTAACATGTAATAGTTGGAAATTTTGGCCCAACCGTTTGCCTGCTCTAAAATTGCATTTCATTCTACTAATAATTCAACACAAAGACCTTTTTTTTTGTTTCATTCACTTAAAATGAACAATGTGCCCTCAGAAAAAAAAGGGAAAATGATTTTTTTAGTCCTTTATCTTTCATCAATTGTATTTTCCATCCTCTTAACTATACCTTTTTAGAAATAGTCATTTAACTTACCAAAAAATGTTTTTTTTCGTCCTCTTAACTATAAATTTTTAAAAATAGTTCTTTAACTTACCAAAAATTAATTTTTTCGTCCTCTTATCTGGCTGAAGTGAATTTTTTTTTTTTAATAACACACGCACACGTGGCCCCAGTTTGGGAGGGAAGAAACACACACTCAACACTGAAAAATCCCCAAATTATATCTAACCCTAAATCTCATTACCTTCAACATCATATGCATTGAGATATAATTTGGGGATTTTCAGTGTGTAGCGCGCGTTTCTTCCCTCCCAAACTGGGGCCACGTGTGCGTGTGTTATTAAAAATAAAAAAATTCCACTGCAGCCAGGTAAGAGGATGTAAAAAAAAATTTGGTAAGTTAAATGACTATTTCTAAAAAGGTATAATTAAGAGGACGAAAAAACAATCTTTGATAAGTTAAAGGACTATTTTTAAAAAGTTATAGTTAAGAGGACTAAAAACATAATAGGTGAAAGATAAAGGACTAAAAAAAATTATTTTCCCTAAAAAAAAAGTTATGTTATGTACTTCCTCCGTCCCAACTCTTTTTTCTACATTTTATATTTTGGGATGTCCCAATTTTTTTGTCACACCTTAAAAAGAAAATAATTTACACACACAAAAGTCAATAAATTATACTCCATCCGTCCCGATATAAGTTGCTCATTGCTTTTGTCCACACGAATTAAGGTAAAAGTGAAAAGGTACAAGTGACGTGATGGAAAAAGTGAAAAAATATAAGTGATGTGATGGAATAAAGTGAAAAAGTAATGAAAATTGTGTAAAAAGTATTGAAAATAATAATAAAGAAGTGAATAATAGTTTTCAAAAAAGGTAAAAAAGCAAATGAGCAACATATAGTGGAACAGACGAAAATGATAAAATGAGCAACTTATAGTGAGACGGAGGGAATACTTTTTATATTTAATTATTTAATTTGACACTCACATACTCCATATCTTCCTTAATCTGTGTGTCCAGATCTTTTGGAAAAAAAAACCTGGGACAGATGTAGTATTTAATACTATAAAAGTCAACTGTTGTATAAAAATTTCTGAAAATTCAACTATATATACATTGTCTTCTAAAATAGAGTAATAAGTTTTAATATGTTTCATAATTAACTAAGTTTGATGATGTGTCATAATTTGATTGATTTGTGTTTTAAATTTTGGTGAAAAATAACTATTGTTAAAAAAATATTAGTTTAATATCAAAATAAAAAATCTTAACTAAAATTAAATTAAAATAAATTATTTTATTCTTATAACTATTTTTTTCTTTATATTATTTTTACTTATATATATATATATTAATTTAATTAATCAATAAATTTTCAAAATTCTTCTTGGACTCCCTATTTTTTAAAAGGATTTATTCAATAAATAAAAATTATATTATATTTAATTTTATCGATATTTATAATTTAAAAAATTATTTAAAGTAAATTTTATACAATAAATTTTAAAATTATGAAAATTAAATGTATATTAAACTTCATTACTATATATTTTTTATTTTATTATAAAAATATTATATACAATTACAAATATTCTGCGTAATACGCGAGAACTCGTCTAATTTAAGAATAACGTGATTAATGAGCTGATTTATATTTGAGACAAAGTTCCACTTTACTATTTCAGTTATATTTTCTTTTAAAATATGATTACTATAAGGTCTATTATAATATTATCTATATATTCAAGTATAAGATAAAATATATAAAAATATGTCTACCCTTTATATATACCAATAGGGAGTTTGACTTGTTTAATATTTTAGATCGTTGAAAAAATATTTTATTGATCTGATCACAAATTAAGTTTTTATAAGTTGTTTATTGTCATGTGATAGTTGATAATACATACCCTAGCTCTGTAGAATTTTGAAAGAACATGTCTCAGTTCTCCTACTTAAAGAAATATTGAATATATATTTGAACATTAAAAAAAAAGTCTTAGCTCTGAAGGAGACACAAAAAAAAATTGATATATCAACTATTATTCAAATTAGTTCATAGCTGCAATAATTATGCATGAGCCGAATAAAAATGACTTGAGACTTTTATATTTAACACAAAAAGCGAAAAGTAAGAGATTATGCTTTGAAAGAGCTTTTCAGATTTATATCTAAAGACTTTCTAAATTAATCTCAATAAGGCATCATTAAATTGAATAATAATAAAATAATTTTTAAAGAGCAACAATTGCGTAGAAATTTCTACGGTTGAAATTATTAAATATAGACAAAAACAAAAAAAAAAGGTCACGCGTCCTACCTTTCCGATAACCCACGATGCGCGGCCCAAACCTCCATAAACACCACTACCTCCGCCTCTACCCCCTAACCCCCATCCCAACCAAATTCCCCAAATCCACGTGAACATAGCTGTTGGCAATTTATTTAAAGTTATTTTTTTATACTTTTTAAATTAATGTGTTGAAAATTATTTATTTAATATTATGTTATAAATAAATATTTATACATATAGTAACACATTTAATTTTACAGTAACACATTTAATCTTATAGTAACATATATTTACTTTAATAGTAACACACATTTCTCTTCCAACTTGTGTTACTATATGGACAAATGTGTGTTACTATAAGGATAAAATATATTTTTATAAGAATAAATATATATTTTTAATTTATTCATCATCCCTTTAAATTTAGGTATATTATTTCATGTAATACACATGTTATTATATGAAAAAATAATTATTTCTATAAAAATAAATAAATATTTGTGAATAGTCAATATTTGTTCTTATAGTAATACACAGTTTGCTCTTGCATTATGTGAAATATTATTTATTCTATAAAAATAAATGAATGTATGTAAAATAACAAGATTTTATAAGATAGTAACACAAATTTGCTCTACTAGTAACACATATTAGTCTCTCAATTTGTGTTACTTTATGGGCAAATGAGTGTTACTATATGGACAAAATATATTTTTATTAAAATAAATATGTGCTTCTTAATTTATTAATTATTCATTTGAATCTAGGTATATTGTTTCATGTAATACATATGTTATTATATGAAAAAAATATTATTATTTCTATAAAAATAAATAAATATTTGTGAACAATTAATATTTGTTCTTATAGTAACACACATTTTGGTCTTGCATTATGTGAAATTTTTTATTCTATAAAAATAAATAAATATATGTAAAATAACAATATTTTATAAGATAGTAACACATATTTGCTCTAAAAGTAACACACATTTGTCTCCCAATTTGTGTTACTATATGGGCAAATGTGTGTTACTATATGAGCAAAATGTAATTTTACTATAATAAATATGTGTTTCTTAATTTATTTATTATCCCTTAAAATCTAGGTATATTGTTTCATGTAATACATATGTTATTATATTAAAAAATAATTATTTCTATAAAAATAAATAAATATTAGTGAATAATCAATATTTATTCTTAAAGTAATGCACATTTTGCTCTTGTATTATGTGAAAAATGATTTATTCTATAAAATCAAATGAATATATAAAAAATAATAATATTTTATAAGATAGTAATACATATTTGATCTAATAGTAACATATATTTATTCTCCAGTTTGTGTTACTATATGGACAAATGTGTGTTACTATATAAGTAAATGTGTGTTACTATACTAACATAAATTGAGAACAAGTTTTTAAATTTATTATATAATATTATTTAATTTATTTTTAAATCTATGACAATTAATTGGGTTGGGCTGAGTGTTTGTGTTGGAGGAGGGTGGGTGGGGGGTGGGTGGGTTTGGGTGTGTTTGTGCCAAATCAAAAGGCAATGACAATTGTCTCAAGCAATCCCTGTCAGTTCACATTCCGAACTTGTGAGGGGAATGAATTAGCATCGCGGCGCGCGTATGCGGTTGCGGAAATAGGTGCGCGTGGGTTTCTTATATATTTTAGTTTATATTTAGTAATTTCTACGTAGAAATTTTTATATAAGTTTTTGTCATTTTTAAATTTTTATATAAATTTTTGTCATTTTTAAATTTTTATAGATTTGAAAAGAAATAAAATTGACACTAGAAATTAATTTACATTTTGGAAATTTTTTTTTGTTATTAGATAAGTAAGTATATTCGCCCGGAGCTTTTTGCACACCCAAATATGCACAACTTTTATGAAAAATGTGTAAAGAGTAATTTATAAAGTTATATTATTAAATTAATAAAATTAGTTGGTTTGTGTGTAAAAGTAATGGCATTTTGTTTAATATGTGGATATTGTGAAGATAAAATTAAAGTAGTGATTTTCGTTTATAAAGTGTGCAAAATATTGTGGGACGGATACAAGAAAGTCTGCAAATAAATAAATATAGGACAAATGGAGTAATAATTTAGTTTATAAATTAAAAATATATATTATAGGTGTAAGGGATTGAACCTATTTCTAAAACAAGAAGAGAGAATTTCAAACAATTGATCTATATGATTTTACAAAAATTTCAAAATTTTATAGCAAAATAAATTTAAAAAATTGGATCCAATTTGGCCCATTATTTTTATTTTTTTAGTTAGGAAACTCGCCTAAGAACTACGAACAAATTATATCTTCTATGTGCACAACTTCTTATTCTTCTCAGGAATATTATTTTCTTGCCAATCAAGAGGCTACAGATATTTCAAAGCGAGTCTTGCCATCTCGTGCAGTACTAGATTTTTAGTTCTTGGAATGTAGTAAACGGCTCTCACTAAGTCCTTTTCCATAAACTTTCGAATTTACTCAAGTATCACTTTATAATTGTTGTTGCATTTCTGCTTGTAACTTGTCACTTGAACCATGTCCATGGAGTTCGATAACAAGTCAAAAGGTTCCTCGTTGCTCCTTGCATTGGAACGTATTCCCTCCAATTCCGCTGTCAATTTTGCCCCAAACACATGCTGGGTAACCAGTATTTGAAGCCCCCACACATAGCAACTCACCATCTCCATTTATGTTGTGAATCCAATAGCCGCCATATTTTTGTCCCAATTCAGCATTGCATCTACTACTACTGCCCTCTTATTATGATCCCCTAGTGCGTAATGGATTGCAGTGATCATTCTTCTTTCCTTGTTGGTACTTGCCAATGCCGCGATTGCCATTTGGAACCCTTAAATATGTCCATTCTGCATTTAGCCCACCCCCTGTCTCTCTTTTTCTTTCCATTGTTGCATCTCTATGTTTTTCAACACATCTCTCTTTCCATATAGCCCATGCTAATGTAATTCCATATCCTCCTTCTTCATTTGATGGACAAAGTATTGCATGAATTCTTCCGAGGTTCTCCATCCCTTTGTCCCTTTAATCTTCTCCCATAATCCCATTATTTTCCAGTTCCCTTTTATTTCCGGGCCAATGAATAGAGCATGAATCGTGTCTGCCGTGCTTTTGCCATATAAGAAACAAGCTGGGGAAATTGGGATATGGTGTTTGAAAAGGTTCTCTTCCGTGGTAACACAATCTTGTAATATTTTTCACATGAAAAATTTGATTTTGGGTGAGCAATTTAATTTCCATATTGTTTTCCACCATCCTTGATGAGGTATTTTGGTGCTACAAGTGGGTTCTTCTTTATGCTCTTCCTTCTTGTCCAAAGCTAGCCAATACTCAGACTTCACAGTATAATGACCATTGATTTCCTCGTTCCAATACTTGGTGTCATTTCTTTCATGTTTGTTTATCTTTGTGGTGAAGATGGCATCTGCTTCGAAGTGCAAGAAAGCTTGTCTTATTAAGTTTTCGTTCCATCTTCCGTGCGTATCAATGCATCTTACGACCGTGGATCCACTGGCCAGTCTTGGGATAAGTTTTCCATTTGGCATATTCTCGACCCTAGGATCTTTGTAAATTTGAATGCTATTTCCGTCGCTAACTCTCTATCTCAACCCTGCATCAATGATGTCCATGCTCCAACATAGAGATCTCCATATGAAGGAATTAAAGGATTGCATCCGACTCCCGCCTCTAGAATATCTTCATGCTTATAATATCTAGCCTTGAAGAGTAGTGTAACTAGGAGATTTAGGTTTGACAGTAGCCGCTAAACTTGCTTGGCTAACAATAACCTATTAAAAAGGGATATCTTCCTGAATCTCAATCCCCCATCTTCTATCGCCTTACATAAAAAGTCCAAATTTTTACAAGTGACCAATGCTCCATTTTTATTCCCCCCCCCCCCCCAACCAGAATTTTGACATAATTCTTTCAATGTCATGGCAAATAGAAGAAGGAATTCTGAAACATGACATAATATAGGTAGGCAAAGCAGTCAAAACATATTGGATGAGTAACACTCTACCCTCTCGGAGAAGTCTCTGAATTTCCACGTCTCTTGTCGCCACCTTTTCCCTCAAGAAGCGGAACTCAATTTTCTTTTTCCTCATTGAGAAAGTTGACAAACCCAGGTAGGTACAAGTCCTGCTCCTTTCTTTTTCTAACATTGAAGTGTGTTGTCAGTTTTTGAATAATCTCATGATGCATGCAAAGGCTGAAGGTGATTGTTGATTTGTTATAGTAGATCATCTGACCCCATGTTTTTTCATACATGTCCAATGCCTTTTTTAGGTTGTCACAACCCTTCTTGTTAGTCTTGAAGAAAAGTAGGCTGCCATCCATAAAAAAATAAGAGCGAGATGGTAGGGCAGTCTCTTGCAATGTTGATTCCTTCAATTTCCCTTGAGGTTACTTTATGTTGTATTAAGGATGAGAGTCCTTGGGCACGTATTAAGAAAAGGTATGGAGAGAGGGTCACCTTGCCTTAAGCCTCTTGACGGGATCAATTTTCCTTTCACTATTCCATTGATGTTAAAAGAGTATGTCACCGACTGCATGCACCTTCTTAAGAGGTCCACCTATTTTTCCATAATTTTCAACATGTAGTTCCATTAAACTCAATCGTATACTTTTGACATATCTAGTTTCATCGCTGCATAACCCGTTTTGCTCCTGCTGTATTTTAGCCAATGTAAGCATTCATAGTCAATTAGAAAATTATCCATAATTAGCCTGCCTAGCATAAAAGCACTCTGATGTTCATAAATAATTCGATCAATAATGATTCTTAGCCTATTTGTTATTGCTCTCATGATGATTTCATAGTTGACATTGTAGAGGTTTATTGGTCTGGAATCCACAACCTGGGCCAACTTCTTTTTCGTTGGTATTAAAGTGACCAATGGAGTGTTCCATTTTGAATATCTCCATTGTTGTTTAGTATATCTAGCACTGCATTAGTACACCATTGTTGATCACTTCCTAGGTCTTTTGATAAAAAGAGGTTGGCATTCCATCTGGGTCAGGGGCTTTATTTAGATTGAGATCAAACACTGCGTTTCTTACTTCGTCAATTGTGAATGGTTTGCATAGGTGTTCATTCATTTCCAAATCCACATGACTTTGTACATGGCAGATCACACCTTCAATACTGATGGATGTTGAGGGTTGAATAAAGTTTGGTAGTATTTGAGGACCACTTGTGCTATCTCATCATGTTTACTGACCCAAAATCCTTTTGCAGTGTTCATCCCTTTAATTATATTAATCTTTCTCCTTTCCGTTATTTTTTTATGAAAGAAAGTTGTGTTCCTATCTCCCTGTGTCATCCACGTTACTCTGACTCTTCGTAACAAGTGTGTTTCTTGTTGCACTTTTAATTTATTAATCTCTCCTTCAAGCTTTCGAATTTCCCCCATGTTGCAGTCTGTGTTCTGATACTCTTCTCATAGTTGTTCCAATAATTTTGTTGCCCTATGAATTTTCTTACTAATGATCCTATTATTTTTGTTGCCCAAGCTTGCATTAGATTGTTGCACTTGATGATTTTCCCAGGTAGGTCTCTTACCCCTATTGTTGCTCCCCATGTTTCCTCCTAATTATTTAAGAAATCCCCTTCCATGAACCATTTGTTTTTAAAGTAGCATCTTTTTGTTCTTCCTAAATTATTGTTGGCTTGTGTATTAGCAATTGCGAGTTTAATATGCATGTGGTCTGATCCATAAAAGGGCAAGTTGTATACCTGAAGATGTTGCACTGTGTCAAATTATTCATCATTGCCCAGAAATCTATCAAGCCTCTCTTGAATACAAGCTGCTTTTTTCCTTCTATTTACCCATGTGAATTTCGGCCCCTTGTGTCCCAAATCCTTTAGCCTTAGCTCAATAATTATATTTCTAACTTCATGTATCTGTGATTTTTTTTCTGTTTGCCTCTTTTTTTCTCCGAGCTGTTTAATATGTCGTTGAAATCTCCTGCAACTATCCAAGGTCTTGCTTGCACCGTATTGTAGTTTACTAATCTTCTATGAAGCTCCTAGTAGTGTTTTCGAAGATAAAAAATTGGATTCCCATAGAAATCTGTTAGCCGACAGGTTGTATTTTCAACATTAAAAGCAACATCAAGGTGGCCACAAGAGTAAGAAAGAAGCTTAAGATTAGCATTTCCAATGAAGTACATCAAAAGCCCACCGAATTTTCCCCGAGGATTAACGCTAAGACAATTTTGGAGATTGAATATACACCTTCAAGAAGCACCTGCATTTACACTAATTTTTTATTCAACTACAAATAAGATAGAAAGCTTATTATCAACGACTAGGTGCTGTAGATTACGGAATGCACGATGGTTGTCAAGGCCTCATGCATACCACACCAAGACGATCATGGTTTCTGGCGGAGCTGAGCGTTCTCAGGCTCCACCTTATCCGATTTCACTTTTGGGTTGTTACTTTCCTTCACCAATTCCTCACCTTTTGGATTCTTTCGCCCAATTTTTGTATTGGTGTTGCTTCCTTTGGTTTCAGTCTCCCACCCTCTTTAGCTTTATGTCCCTTGACTTCGCTGTGCTTTGTAGCTGGAATGTGGCCGGTTTTGGCCATACTTCCCCTTTTTTGCCTCCAGTCTTGGCAACAGTGGTGCCTCCAGTATTACCCATTCCCATGGTGAAAGCTTGTGGTTGTACCCCTTGTATCATTATCAGCATCTGCGTCAATAGTGTCGGCATTGGGTTTATGTTAACATTAGCTCCAAACAGGTTGTCAACCCTCCAAACATTCCATGAATTGGGTATCCCTCCATTGTTATTTCCATCTTTACAGGTGTTGCAAGTCCTTTCCCTTTGTGAATCAGTTGAACAACTTTTTTGGACGGTCCTACTCCCTTGGTTGTTGGTGTGTTCAGAGCATCCCTTATTTTAATCCCTTTCATTGTAGGTGGTGGGTGATAAACCGATAAGTTCGGAGAAGCTTTGGACTTTAGAAGTCCTCTGCTTTGAGCTTCCTTCCTGTGTAGGTGGTAATGCCAATGGTTTGTTCATTTCCCTTATAGATGTCCTTACTCCCGAGGCTTTGGTAGCACTTATCGAACCTCCCATCCATTTGGTGCCCGCTCCCATAGCAATTAGTGCATCATCTAGCTTATTTTGGATAAGCCTTTATGTCCTTCAGTTTGTAGCTACGGTGGAAATTCTTTCACTATAGTTAATCCCAACTCCATCACCTCAAAGAACAATTGGCAGTCCTTTTCCGTGTAATCAAACCTTCCACACACATAACAAAAGGATGAAAGCTTTTCGCACCTGAAAAAAACCCTCTGTCTTTTGTTTCGGACCACGATTGTTGTCCACCGATTGAGAGGCTTCGTGATATCCAGAAGAATTTTTACGCGGAGGCAGTTCCCCCATCCTTCCGATTCCATTGCTTCTTCAATATTAAGTACTTGTCCAATCAATTCGCCAATCTTTTGTCCCACTATTTTGTCATTGAGTGGAACTGCAAGCTATGGAGTTGTACCCAGAATGGTACTTTGTTGAGCTTGAGATCCATTGATCGATCACTGCCAGTGAGTTTCCACATTTAGTTGTGAAGAACCTTCGCTATTTTTGTCGAGTTCATAGATGAAGATTCCATCACCGAGTGATGAGATCTTTAGGGGTTGTTCTAGCCTCCACAATTTCTTCATTGCAGTTGCAAGCTCTTGATCACCGATCGATTTCCGCATAACAAACTTTCCCACCACTGCATCTCTCGATCTAAGTAAGTCCCCTTCTTCAATGGCGATTTCAGCAGTTTTCACTTCCGAGAGTGATAATTTTCCCCATATGTCACTGAGATTAGCTTCCATCTAGTACCAAAGGTGGCTAATTTCGTATACTGTGGTAGAATTGAAGTACTCAGGTGGAATGGAGTGTTCTTCAAAAGCCCTAGCTCCCAGGTAGATATACCTATAAATCAGCCAAGAGAAGCGCAACCGATACCTAGCAATTCTTACTAGCTACTCTATGTTTATGGAAAGGGTCGCCAGAAGAGACGGTATCTCACAACCTACATGTGGAGAGGTGCCGTCCGCTTTCCTCGAAGGATTTCATAAATCTTCGGTGATGATGAACTGCACGCTTTCCAAGTGAGAGAAAAATATTCTCCCTATTCTTATTCACGAAATTGATATAAAGAATTAACTTGGACCAAAATTTTATTACTATATATTAATATATATATAATTAGTTATTAAAAATTAAATATTAATTAATTTGAAATAATAATAATAATATGTATAACAGTGATAAAAATTCACAAAATTACCATTTAAAACCACAAAAAAAATCCTCTCTCCAGCAAAATATTTTACGAGGTAGAGGGAATAATATAACATCTATTTATAAACTTTGGAGTATAATATCTATAAAACGTCTAGATTAGTGTGATTAACACTTTTGTACACTCATTGACATTTTACTAAAATTATACTCTCTCCATTCCCGAGCATGTTGCAAATATTTCTTTTTATATTTAATTTAATTAATTTCACTGTTTCAATTCAGTATGACTATACACATCTTCCTCAATATTGTGCTTATTATATAGTTTTTCTTAAAAAAGTGCAAAATCAAATGTGCAAAGTTTGTGGTGATAGAGTGAGTATAAAATTAATATTAAATTAATATATTTTGAATTATTTAATAAAATAATTAAATTGGAAGAAATATCACCCCTAATGCTCTCAATGTATAATTCACATTATTTTTTATTTTATAATACTGATATAGAGATGCTCGAGTAGGCCTATTGGAAGGTGTCATGAACTTGAGATTTTAGCAATATCTTCAATCAAAATCAAAATTCGTAAAATGCAATTAACTAATGACGTATTGATTTTTTTTTATCTAACTTTTATTGGGACATTCATTGATAAATGGATATTAATTAATTTTTGGATTGAATACAAATTCATAATTTTTTTATCTAGTGACATTTTATAGCCCAACGTGGTCCACGACATAATTTATTACTTTTACTTAGTATTTTCCAAAGCAATATAATAGTACTCCCCGTGCCAGTTTAAAATATTTATCGCGTTTGATATTTTGTATTTGGTAGTGTTTGAATCGACCTAAGCTTCTGATATTCAAGCTCAAGAACTCAAGCTATGAAAAACTCATTTTCCAGAATAAGATGAACACAATTGCGAAAAGATAAAAAACTGAAACAACTCAACAAGTGATTTATGTGGTTCGATCAAATTGATCTACGTCCACGGGTAGGGATGGCAAAACGATCCGTCCCGTAGCCACCCTGCCGTGACCCGCTCTGTTTGGATCAGCCCCACCCTGCCCCATCCTGAGAACGGGTCAGCCCCGCCCCGCTCTGTCCTGCCTCGCACATGGGGCAGGGGAGGCATGAGTTTACACTTTTACTGCAAAATAATTTATACTAAACAATATATAATATTTTATAATATATTTTATATAAAATAAATATAATATATAATTTTTTATAATATATCAAATAATCTAAAATTATATATTTTATTTATATTATAAAACTAATATAATCTAAAATTATATATCAAATATTCTAATTTATAATCCAATCACTAAAATCAATATTCTAATTTATTACAACCAACATGATATATTATTTATGTTACATGTGATTTGATAGATATATCCAAATTATATACATATATATATA
Organism: Prunella vulgaris; assembly: GCA_026898435.1. Classification (NCBI taxonomy): domain Eukaryota; kingdom Viridiplantae; phylum Streptophyta; class Magnoliopsida; order Lamiales; family Lamiaceae; genus Prunella; species Prunella vulgaris. The sequence continues at coordinate 32,154 of JAPKLY010000873.1, read as the reverse complement.
TATATGTGTGTGTGTATGTATATTAAATTTTAGTATGTAAAGCATGGGGCATGGGAGGGCGGATCTACCCCGCGCAGAGCAGGCATGGGGCAAAACATTCTGCCCCGCAGCGGGGCATGGGGCAGGATGGGGCGGCGGGGCAGGCATGGGTATTTAGATACCCGCATTGCTGCCCCATTGTCATCTCTATCCAAGGGATGTAGTTCCTCACTTTACTAATTGATGAAGAAATGTTTACAGAATACAATGCTTCAATCTCTCTCTCTCTGTGTCTATCACTCTCTCACTTCACTCTGGTTTGAATACACACACACACACACACACACACATATATATATATATGAATCCTAATCTTCTAACTGAATCTCAAATTCATAACCAACCAAACTGGTTGCAACCGCCAACAATAACTAATTAAAACCCAACAGAATTATTCATCCAACGACTTGAAAATAACCAACTATGTCATTGGGATTGATTTCGCCTTCATTTTCTTCTGTTTCAGTTAGTTATGAACATTCACTTCATAATTGCCATTTCAGGATAGACAAAGAACGACTCAGTTTAAGCGACTCAGGTAACCGGCATTATCAAACTCAGGATAAAGTAACCCAGAATGATGCTTTTAAGAAACCAGTGTCTTGCCTTCAGACTCAGGAAGTGTGTCAGGACCGGTGCACTCAAATTCAATATCAAGCTCATGCTCAGGTTCAAGTTCAGGATCAGTTCTTAGCTTCCAGTTTCTGGATTAATACTCAGATTTCAGACTTCAGGATTCAAACTCAGCTTTCTTTTACACATTACTGTATTGAATTAGAAAATATTATCTCTTACATTTTTATCCTCAATAGTAGACTAAGGCTGTGTTTACTTCACAAGTCAAAATAGTATAAATATTACTAATTTAGTAGGTGGGACTAAAATAAACCTAGGTGCAGTTGTTTGCAACTAGTTAAAACAAAGGATTATAATAATATAGTATGTTTTTTAATTTTCATGTTAATTTTTTAAATCCCCACAAGTATAGTGTATTTAGGATAAAATTGTAATATTGGGCTGATTACTATAGTGATAATACATCTTTATCCGCCCAAAATGGGCGAATTAAATTTAGGCAATAGCACACCTTTATATCGTGTCAACCAATTTACCCAATTTTATAAACTGTTCAATAGACAGCGGAGAAAGGTGTACTATTCCCATAAATACACCTTTATCTACCAAAGTAAACACATCTTAATATATGTTACTAAATATGGATAGAGAGGTAAGGATGATGCAAATATACTTCTATTTTTCATGAAAAAAGATGCTAATTTAGTGGGTATAGATATATTTTAATTAGAAAGTCTTTTCAAAAGATAAATTTAGGAGAAATTTAAAAAAATATAAAAGTGACAAATATCTTGAAGTAAAATTTAAATTTAAAAGTCATAACTATGTTAAATAGGGGAGAGTGTAAATATTATAAGTTCAGACATTAGATGTAATTAGTAATTTAAATTACAATTTAACTGGTAAGTAGATGATCACATGTAATTGGTATTTAAATTAATACCTCCCTCCCAAAGTAAGATAATATTAGACATCTGATCACGTCAATTTATACACTATTTTATAACATTAATTTATGTGTATATTCATAAATTTTTATATACATTTTATTTATATATCATTATTTTATTTAAAATATATTTTTAAAAAATATAAATTATAAAAGTATAAATTCCTGGGGAGGGAAGGGAGACTGCTCAGACCACCTCCAACAAGTAGTTAAAATTAGAGATGTTAAACGGGCCGCGGGCCGGCCCGTTTAACCCTATTTTTTTACAGGGTTAGGTCCGAGCATATGGCGGCCCGTATGAAATCGGGTCTTTTTAGCCCGGACCGATTAGCCCGCGGGCTAAACGGGCTAGTCCGCCGGTTAACCGGGCTGGCCCGGTAGCCCGGTTTTTTTTAATTAAATTAAATAATTAATATATAATATAAGTTAATTAAATTGGAAAGTGATTGTGGGCTGTGGAGGTGTGGGCCGTGGGCCTGTGTACTGTGGCTGTGGACTAACCTGATTTTTCCTTACTTGTGTTACGTAATTGTAAACTTTATTAATTATTAATTACTAATTCATTATTAACCAATAACTTAACTACAGATTAAAATAGAAAATAAGTAAATAAGTTAGATCTCAATTAATTCAAAACTTTTAGGGATGTGTGAACTTTAATTATTAAATCATTAGTTCTATTTTATATTAAATTTTAAATTTGTAAAAGAAATTTACCCCAAGCCCGTTAGTGGCCCGTTTAGCCCGCGGACCGCTAGGGTTAGGGTTAGGTCCGAGCATATAGCTGCCCGTTAAGGATGAACCGCTAAGGCCCGAGACCGTTTAGGCCCGGAGTCCTGTAGGGATGGCCCTGTAGGGTTAGGACCAACCCGTTTAACATCTCTAGTTAAAATGGAGGAAACCGTAAAAAAATGTTCTCCAACATGTTGCTAATTGACAGCGCCATTGTGGAGCAATTGGATAATGGAGGCATTTGGTTGCCATTATTGGCGCTGTACGGTAGCGCCATTTCTTCTTTTATAATTAAATTAGTATATTTTTAATAAGTTATGTGTATGTATATTTTATTTTAAAGCCAATTAAGTATCAATATGTTATTTATATGCATGTATTTTTGTATTTATTTTATTTTTTATATGAATTAATATATTTTTTACAATTAAGTGTAGTTTAAATTTCAGTTATAGTATTATATTAAATTTTAAATTTAAATTGACATGAAAATTTAATTTAATTTATCCATTATAACATAATTAAAATATTCATTTAAAATGAATATAATGTAATATTATATTATAGTGGTAAAGAATAGAGCTAACTGTTGGGAGTAAGTTGTTATTTCTATTATAAAGTAGTGATGAATTGACTCCAAAATGGAGGTAACTGCTGAGATGGACCCAACATAATTTAACTAAGAAGTAGGGCATCATAGATAGATGTGCAAATTGCTTTGCATATGGAAACAAGTGAATTAATAGAGCCTCGTACTGTTTTTTTAATCTATAAATGAATAGCCTCGAGTGTGATGCATATTTTATTTCAAAGCCATTGGTGAAACCCTAAATTTTAATTTTGATATATCCGGCTGGCTTTTGTCTACGCTATTAGTGGTTTAAAGGTGTTGTATGTATTTAATATTTATAGAGGGGTGATATGATTCCAAGCTTCATGACAATTATCTGTATAATATTTTAGCAGACATTTGTAAACTCATGGTTCCATTCGTTGACAGAGATTTTCTCCTCACCTCATCACATGTATTACCAATTGGCTATGTTCTTGGAAGCACAAATATATTGTATCTAGACATAGTATTTGTAAATAAATTTTACCTCAAAATTTATTTTGAAAATGTTACATGTTTTACTAGAAATTATTAGTTGCTTTACTGTACATTTGGATGGAGGGATTTAAGACAATTGATTTTTAAATCCACAACTTAAATCAACTCCACATTTTTAAGTAAAATATTCGTATTGATGAATTTCAAATATTTAGCTCTAATTTTAGTTAAATTGAAAAATTTTAAAATACTTAATAAAACAATGTCATTTGAAATTCATTAATTCTTAAATTTGTTCATTTTCAAATTAATTAAATTTCAAATGACACTATCCAAATGCAATCTAAGATACTCCTCCGACCTAGAATTATTTTTTCCATTTTTTCTTTGCTCAATTAAATTATGTTCTCTCTCTTTAAAAAAAAATATTATTCGCAATATTTTATCTCTAATTCTCCACCCTCTGATCATCAATTAATCGCTCAAGAACATTTATTTTATTTATAAATTGAGCGTATAATACTTCATCACACCCCCAATATACCTATTTTCTACCTAAATTATTTAATAGCAGGGGCGGATCCAGAATTTAGGAGTAGGGTGGACTGAACGTAATTACTTGACTCGTTAAATTTTATGAATAGTATATTAAGAATATATTTTACCATTTGCATTTTGTATGAATATTTTAAACAACAACTACAAGAAAATAAAAAACTGCCTACAATTTTTATGGTGGAATTGCTAACAATTTGCCAATAAAAAATTATATTTTATTATTATATAAATAATTTGCCTACAAAATCAATTCAATTTGCCTAAAAAAATAAAAGTTATATATATGTAATTAATAAACTACAACAAAATGTCAATAAAAATTTATCTATAAGCAATTTACCTATAAGTTTTTTTATGTAAACCATTTGTAGGTATGAAATAAAATACCTTTATAATAAAAAAAGTTTAGAAAAATTCATAGATAATACCAATACAAAATTGCTTTATTGGAAAATTTATAATCATATTTGATAAATTTTATAGCAATGTTTTTTTTTAATAGTGAACACTATTTTTTTTAAAAGATGTTCTTTTGATACTATATCATTTTGAATTATACAACAAAATTATTATATAAATTATTTACTTAAACTTCATACTTCAGGTTCTTAAATTGAAAAATAGCTGACCTAGACTATTTTAGTAGTTATTAATTGAATACAAAATTTAATAAGATTTAAAAATTTAGATAGTACATACTCACTAATGAATTTTGGTATAAAAATATTAATATATATTTTTAATAACAATACATTTTGATATTGAATATGAATTCAACATATAGGATAAAAATTATATATGTATTTATAGAAATTCAATCTAAAATCATATCATAGTAAATATAAACAAATATATGATGTTGAGAGTCTGCTATTCAACAAAAGGACTTGACTCAATAATTATGAGATTTGGAAGTAATTTGCCTTAATTTAAAATTTTTGGGGATGGACTTATTCTGCAAAATAATATATTTAGATATATATGTATATGGAACTATTTTGGGCTTGCACTGGGCTGGAGCCCGGTGCAGCCCCTGAATAGATCCGCCCATGTTTAATAGTCATTGAACCTATACCAGGAGAAATGAGCATAAAGAATTTGGACGAATGAAGTATTAGTAATTTTATTAAAATGTGTTAGTTAAAGGATATTAAATATTTTACTAAATGATATTAGTTATTTTGTTATAACTCCAACCATCAATTAATAACTCAAATTGACATACATTTTATTCACTAAATATTTACTTTATTCATAAATAAATTTTACAATATACTCCACATGCTCCCAACATGTATAAAATTACATCATATGCACTTTTCAAAAATATGATCTTTATTTATAAACGGACCTTACAATACTCCAAAATATCCTTCAACATATTGTCTTAAACCACGTGCAAAGAAAAATTCATATATTTGGTGGATAGAGGGAGTATTAATTAAAAAATATTACTTATTTTATTAAATAAAATTAATTATATTATAATAAAATATTAATTGTAAACCAATTTCACTATCAAACTTATTTACCAATATCAACTCAGTGGTGAAACTCATGGATGATTGAACATCAAAGTTATAGACTGTTCCTCTCGGAGAAAAAAATGTTAGACCTCATTTGGTTCGATAGATAAGTTAAGACAAAATAAATTATCTTACCTAATTTGAAATTTGATTTAATGGACAAAAATCCAAGATTAATAAAAAACTCATAACTTAAATTCAATTATTATCTTATGAATGGTAGATAATATTATATTAAGTAAGAAGTATGATAATAATACATTGTATTTATCTTTACTAAAATACTCCTCTTATATTGAAAATGGGAATCATAATTCATTTTATTTTTGTTTATGATATAGAGGACAAAATTGTCAATTGCATATTTTTTTATTATTAATCTTACAATCTAAACATTCAAAATGAAATTATATTACATTACTAATTATCTTAATCCATCATTTTAATATATTATTTAATTCACAAATAACAATCTTTATATTATAATCTTGTCTAATCTATCTTGAATTATTTATCTTGTCCATTAAATCAAATGAGCTCTTATATCACCGTTATTTCTAGGATCAAGTTCTTACGTGCAACTTTGGAGTAACTCAAAAACAAAAAAACTACCACAAAAAGTTAGCCTAATTATATAATACTGTGGGACATGATCTACGAACTAATCAAGTAATAATTTGTTCCTTTTATATTTTAAACAAGATAGATGCAATTTTAACGAAGGTTGTAGAAATCGAAAATTGGTGATTGGACGCTTTTTGACTGCCTAATTTTTTTCTTTTAATTTTTTTTAAAAAAAATAAAAATATAAAATTTGGGCTGCCTAGGACCGCCTAGGCCCATCTAGAGCCGCCTAGAAAGCACCTAGATCCGAAAACGCCTACAATTGCCGATTTTATAGAAATCGGATCGGCAAGAGGCCGCCTAGCGCCTAGGCGCTGCCTTTCTGCATCACTGATTTTAACCAACAAAATTTCGGGGTTTTTATTTACTAAAGTAGTCGGATTATGCCTCTAAAATGTTAGGTATGTATAGTTATCGTAATTACTCCTGACCTCATTCTAGCCATTAAAACATCGACATCTACATCGAACATATCGCAGATTAAAAATTGATAAAAATTGCTACTTTTAGCCCATTAATTAATTAATTTTACCTCATATTTTTTCGGCATTTATTTATTTAGTTTTTTTTATTTAACAAATACTCCCTCCGTCCATGAAAATTAGTTCACGTTGCCTTTAATAGTCGTCCACAATAAATAGTCTACCTATCCAAAATGGAAAATTTTTAATTATTATTTTTATTTTTTTATACACATATACTCACTTTTACACATCACATTAAATACTTTATTAATAATTAACATTTTTTATACTAATATACTCACTTTTACATATCAACATTAATTTTTTCTTAATAACCATGCACAACTAAGGTAGACTAATTATCATGAACGAAGGGAGTAATAGTTATATTTTCAGTTTAGTACTTAAAAAAAATCATCCGTCTCAATTTTCGGAAATGTCATGGTCCCAGTCAGTTCCCACTTCAAAATTCTATCATATCACAATGTACGAAAGAATCATCTCCTTAACAAAATGCTGTCTAATCCTATTACTCAATGCATTCAGAACCCAAGGAGGATTCTTGAATCGAATCAAATCCAAAATTAATATGTTTTGTGTCTTGAGCATTGGGTGAACAAACATTATTTTATTGAAAAATTACACAAATTATTATTAAAAAATTACATAATTAAATATATATTTTTTAGTAATAACATGCATAATTTTTTAATAATATTTTGTATAATTTTTTAAAAATTAACTTGAGTTGCACGATGTTCCTGATGCACACAAGACTAAGACATTATTAAAATTAACCGCCATGATTTAAACCAAATAGATTGCACCATTCATATTATGAATTACAGTGAAAATATATAACAATTCCAAAACACGAGGAATTAAAGCATAGTTTAAATAAAAATAATTTTCAAACCTAAAAATCTTTTTAAGTATTCCCTGCATCCAAGCACGTTAATTTGTTGGAGATTAAATAAACTCTTAACACTTTTGAAACGATTCATTTCTCTCTGGTTGTACACACGACTTGAAAAAATCAGTCTGCCTTGAATCATACAAAAATGACTGAAATTTTCCCTCTTATTTATAAAGGGATGAGCGAGTTTTTAATGTGTGTCGTGAGAATATATATGAATCAAATTATATCTTTTTGAATCTTTTCATATGATAAATTATATCCTCTTGAAAATATTTTAATATCTTTTTCTCTCTCTTGCAACAAATTAAATCTTTGTCCTTCACCAATATAGGGGTGTATTCGATTAGGATTTTGTGGGATTTTAAAAGATATTTTTCTTATAAGAAAGTCTGTTCGTATTTAATCAGGATTTTAAAAGATTTAAAAACAATCCACTGATATTCAATCAGGATTTTAAAAGACTTAAAAACAATCTACTGGTATTCAATCAGGATTTTAAAAGACTTTAAAACAATTCACTGGTATTAAAAAATATGAGGATTTTAAAGGATTGTTGGGTTTGATGGATTTTGATGGATTTTTAGTGTATTTTATAAATACCAACAATCCAATCAAAACACCTAGGATTTCGGTGGATTTTTTGAATTAGTGACTTTATTTATCCCCAAATTGATTTATATATGATTTTTTTATTTTTATGACCTAAAATATTTTTAACCTTATAATTTTATCCCTGCATTTATTTTTAATTCGATGGTTACTTTTATTAGTTATAATACTAACATCAACGATAAAGTAATTACAGTGACGAGGGCTAATATAATATTTTATATACATACATATATATTAGAATAAATAAAAATAATAATTATAATTGATTCATTAAATATATATGTATATATATATACATATTGGTTCATTTAAAAAATTTAATATTAGCAAAACGATATTGTTCATCCTAACTTATACACAAGATAAATATTTATTTTTTATATTAGTATTATTATAATACTAATATTATATATTGCATATTTTATTAGGTAATATTTTTTTATTGACAATATTTTTTTCCTGAATTTGAGTTTTGTTATTTTTTACTTTGGTTGTTTTGATTATTCAATTTCGATACTTTTTAATATACATATATATACGTGTATATCATAATATATATATATATATATATATATAATAAGTAGAAATTAATATATGATAATATAATTTTAATAACATTACGCATTAATTAAGGTTGGAATTTTTTATTACAATGGTTTGGGCCAAATTAATTTGGAATTCATGTACGTTCTAAGTGGGTAGGATGGTTCGGCTCATGATTCCAACTACTGAATGATGCTATAACAAGAGCAAGAACAATATGACGCTAATGATTGGAGGACTAATACAACTATGATATATGAAGGAATGCTATTTAGAAGGACATGATATTTGACTTTTTTTTTTTTTAAATTTGAAAGTATGAAAAAACTTGAATTCTTATCGTATGTCACAAATCCATGAAATTCTGCAAAGTCTACGAAGTCTTATATAATCCATTAAAATTATGATTTTAAAATTCTTACAAAATCCTGCAAAATCTTAATAGTCATCAAAATCCTTCAAAATCTTTAAAATCTGCAGGATTTTTTTCAGCTAAAAAAGTCTTTTAAAATCCTAATCCAATACACCCAATAATTAACAAACTTTTGTTAAATTACTTAAACGACCTTTAGAAAAAATATGATTGGACCTAGGAACTAACATTGAATCATTAATATTATTTTAGTCCATTAACATTAATTCTGTCAGCTATATATAGAATTAATATTGAGAATCTATATATGAATTACTTATTACTCATCAGTTAATATATTTAATGCATCATCTGCATTTTAATATTATTATGCTATTTATAACTTACATGCACTTCATATTATTTACTTTCCACTTGTAACTTTGTGTTATTAATCTAAACACTTATATATTTAACGGTGAAAAAAAAACTCTAGTATATTTTAATTGAAATTTACTAGAATTAAAGAAAGTGTAATTTTTCTTTAAAGATAATCAATTACAATATAGTTTATTCTAACATTGAATATATAGTATATCACTCCATTTTGCTACGGATCCAAACCACAATTATCACAAAAGGAGGTGCATCTAAAACTGCAATACCACACCATATATGATAAAATTATTTTGACAAAACTTATATGAAATATTTTACGGTGTGAAATATACCATATATATCAAAAATTCGCGGATCCATGGTCGGATCGGGTTGAATTTGAGTAATTTTTTCAAATTTTCGCGCAAGCACAATTTTCAGATTTTTTGCTCTCATGTATGTTATTTTTTAAGCAAATACATGTTACTTTAAGGCAAAATGTGTGTTATAATCAGACCAAATGTTATTTTTTACATATATATCACTTGTTTTTGTAGAAATAACATTTTTTTTCATACAATGTAAGAGCCAAATGTGTGTTATTATAAGAAAAAACATTATCTTTTCATAAATATATTTATTTGTATATAAATAATAATTTTATTTTATAATAACACATACAAAATAGTAAAAAATGTGTTATCACATGAATCAATGTATCTAGCTTTAAGGGATGATGATTAAATTTTAAAAAATATTTGTTCTTAAGAAAAATACATTTAATCACACAGTAACACATATTTGCCCTTATAGTAATCCAAATTGGGGAGCAAATACATGTTAGTATTAGAGCAAATGTGTTGTTATTTTGCATATATGCTATTGTTTTTATAGAATAAATAGTTTTTACATAATATAAGAGAAAAATCATGTGTGTTACTATAAGAAAACATATTGGTTTTTCATAAATATTTATTTATTTATGTAGAAATAATTATTATTTGTATAATAGCACATATAAAATAGTAAAAAAGTATGTTAATATATGATTCAATATACCTAGATTTAAAGGAATGATGATTAAATAAAAAAATACATATTTATTCTTATAAAAGTACATTTTCTCTTACAGTAACACGTATTTGCCCATATTGTAACTGTTGATAGACTAACTAAAGCGAACTACTAACGGAAGATTATCAGAATAAATAACTTAAGGCTAAGGAGCTCGCCAGGTTGGCACCTTGCCACGTCATCAATCTTGACTAGTCAACACTATAGGTGGAGGAAGAGCTCGCCAGGAGCTCGCCCAGGTGGTTAAAAGACACGTTAGCACTTGGCCAAGTAATCGTCAATGAAAGAGAGGAAGCTCGCAAGGGAGCTCGCCCAGCACCAGAAGACAAGGCCCGATCCTACTACCATCATCATATCCTAGGGCAATATAAGGCAAGGGAGGTCGCACAGTCCGAAGTGAAGCCAATAGCTGTGTAGGAAACTAATAGTGACGTAATCGGACAAAGCAGTGTAATTAGGGCATGGTAGTGAGTAATGACAGGTGTTAGGGACAATTGACATCATATTAGACTAAATAAGCCCACTAAGTGCCACCTCATTACATGCAAACCTATATATAGGTCTCATGTACCATTTTTCTCTCTCTAAGCTCATAAAACCAATACTACTTTCTCTCACCACTCTCTCTCTCTCTTAAAAGCTCTCTCATGAACATTAATTAAGATTATTGTTTGGTAGGATTTCAGTGTAATTACAACCATATAAACACCCAATTAGATAATTCTACCAATAATTTGGCGCTAGAAGAAGGGTTTGAACCTTCAATTTTACAAATTTGAGAGAAAAAAATGTGAGGGTTTTGTAGGTGTTCTTGGAAAAACTCAAGAACACTCTTGAAGATTCAAAGGAATTACCCAGATTCTAACTGTTTTCCAGAATTTTGTGAACCAAGACAAAGAAACAAAGACTCTAAATGCATGCATGTTTTGTGATTGATTAGGGTCATAATTGCATCTTTTTGCATCCATTTCTACATGGTTTTGATGTGCTTATGTTCATATTGTTAGTGTTATACTAGAAAGTATGCTTTTACTTTGTATAACTAAAACTGAATCTTTGAGCTTTATCTGAAATAAATCTTTTATCACTGTGCTTTAGATAAATATGAATGTTATTTATTTATTGCAATCCGTTCATATAGTAGTACAAGTTATACTATAGATAAATGTGGTGATCCCCGGATAACTCACAGCAAGATCACATTATCAGTTTCTTGTAACAAGTACTAATTTCACAACCTAGATGGGATTTGAACACCCCATTGGTAAACGGTTGATGTGTAGATCCCAGATTGGCTTATCTTGACCAAGGGATTGCACTAGTGCATGATGATGCATTGAAGAGGACATACAGAGAGGTAATTCTTCCGGACTGATTTATGGGATGAAGAATTAGACCTCAGTGGTCGTTTATTTCTAAACCTCTGTCCCTTAAATAGGACTGTGTGTGATCCGTGCGTGGCACTTTATTTTGTTATGGGTAGAGAGTCAATAAGACTCAATACTTTGCATCTTGGGTGACGCCATTGAGAACATGACAGTTGCTAAGATTTAATACAGATGAACGTGTGCTTGGAGAGTCTTGCATGATTAGTCCCCTTGGTGGGCTCTAAACGTTCGTCATACTAAATCTTGCAAGTGAAATTTGTTTCCGGTATGATGATAAAGAAGAGCTATCCTTACTCCAAGGTTAAGATGTTAAATTAATTAAAGCGTTCAGTGGCTTGATTAATTAACGGACAAGAGAATCTTAAACAAGGGAAATAATGACTGGGAGCCATATGATTGTAATATGGGTTAAGATGGATAGTGCAACATTAATCCTATAGTGGAGTGAGATTAATGTTAATGGGTAGAATGATATTGGGCTCAATGTTAGAATTCAAGGCCCATTAGGAGGTCCAATCTTAATTCTCCTAAAGGCCCCTCAAGTAGCCCAATTAAATGTCCAACAATTGACAAGGTGATTAAAATAAAAGAAATATTTTGGGCCCATTTAATTTTATATTTTTCAAAAATAATTATTTATTATATTAATGAGAGATTTTATGGAAAATAGATATGTATCTTGGATACAAGAATATCTAATAAAATCAAGATCTCATGGGATTAAATATACATCATTTTTTTCAAAAATTACATGAAGAAAGAGAATATCAAGAATTGAATATTTAGTATTCAAGATTATCAAGATTAAAATATTTGATATTCATGATAATCAAGATTTGAAATATTAGATATTCAAGATCTTGTATTCTCACTATAAATATGAGATGATACAAGACTTCATACACATTATTATTACTCTTGTGATTTTTGAAAATCACAGTTAGTTGGGCAACAAAATTGTTTTCTTTCCTTGTGTTGTGATTATTCGTGTGGCCTCCCACCGGGTGTACGAATAAGGATAAGTGAATACTTGAGAAGGCTTTTGGGTTAATCAAAGCCAAAGAGATCATAGACAGTCTCAAAGAACGCCTTTTGTCTCAGAAAGTGCCTTTCACCAAGGGAACAAAGGACGCCTTTTGTCTCAGAAAGATCTTTTTCATCGGCATATATAATTCACTAAATCCCTTAGTTCCGCATGTTTAGGGCTTTATGTGATTATATTTGTTAATATGTTTTACATGCAAAGCCTGTTGTTGGGTATACAATTATTTGATTTAATTATGTTTAAATCATGATATTAATTTTAGGCTTAAATTTGTATTTAGCGTAAATCCCGAATAGATCCGCGTTTAATTCCCCAACACATATTTGACCCTATTCTGCAATACTTTGTGCATTTAACCCTTTTTGGCTAGAAAGTTGTGATTATAGGTGAAAACGAGCAAAACGAGGAAGAAACGAGCAAGATCGAGAAAAGTCCTAAATCATGGAGTTGAGCCAATGGAAGTAAATGATATACCATGTCGAAGAGTTCAAAGAGAGGGTCACAACGAAAGAAAAATCGAGTCAATCGGAGCTCTAGAACTTAAGATATGACAAAAAAGAGAAAAGTCGAGCATCGACTGAGCTAAGGACTCAAATCGGCAGCTAGGACCCTCAAATTGGCAGCAAGGCTCGGCAACTCGACAGGTCATTCCGTGGATCGGCAGCGTCATCCTCGCACAGGCTACGTGATGAGCCAGGTCGGCAGCAAGGAAGTATCAACTCGGCAGTGGAGGCACCCGCGCGACCTGGCTGCGAGCTAGATCGGCAGGTAGCAAGTACTAAGTCGACATCAATGTAAAATCTGGATTTTCAGGGTTATTTTTGTATTTTCGCGCGTTTAATGAAGGACACTTTGGACTAAACATTGTGGGCACTATAAATACCTCAAGGATAAGATTTTCAAGGGATCATTATTCATTAGTTAAGATCATTAGGTAGTTTTAGAGAGAGATTAGAGGTTACTTAGTGGGTTCTTAGTTAAATTTCATACATCTCTCGACCATTACTTTCGATCCATCCATTGGATCTTTAATCTGTTTGTTCCATTAGATTAGTCTCGTTATTAGCTACATTTCTACGGTTCGTTTTATGATTTTGAGCTTTGGATCAAGAGATAGTTTTTAAAGGTTTGATGCTTGTATTTTCATTCATCTACATTTGGTAAGTTTTCTTATAATTCTCTTGTTTTAATTCATAATCATGATAGTTAGATTGTTAATTGTTGATTTTCATTTCAAATTAGCCATGGGCTAATCCCTTGTTGCATGGTTGTATGAATACTATGGTGAATTTAGTCTCCTGTTAATCCTATGCATGAATTAGTGATTTTGATGTATTAGTTCTCTTATTAATGACTTGTATGAATGCTTGGGATGTTTAATTGGATTGTATGGCTTATATGTTTTAACAATGAAATGAGAATTGAGTTATAAGAACTTATGCATACCAAGTGTTTGATATATTGCTAGTATGACCAATGAGAATTGCATATTAGTCTAGACCTCTTAATTATAGTGTTAGGAGTTGTAGAGAGATCTAGACACCTAATAGAGCCCTTAGCTTGTGTTGTATAGAAATCTAGACACTAGTTGGCTTGATTAATACACCAAGAGAACTTTTGCATGCTAGGATGGATAGGACACTAGAGGAACCATAGTAGGATTACTTCCATGCACACACACCACTTTTGCTCACTTCCTTGAGGTGATAGCTAGATTTACTTTGCTTTGTTAAAGTAGATAGAAATCATGATCCTTTCTTGTTTTCCTAGCTATTAGCCTTTTGTGAACATTCAATGCTTGCTTGATATTGCATCGTTTCCCTGTGTTCGATATTTAACTTGGTTAACTTGCCACGACAACAACGATCACGTACACTTGCGTGTGACGCAATTTTGGCAAACAAGTTTTTGGCACCGTTGCCGGGGAAACAGTCTCTTTGTCAAGCTTGTGATGTGTGTTTACATTTCTTTTCTTTATTTTGTTTCTTTGTTTGTTTTTTACTATTCTTGGTGAGTGTTGATACTTGCTTGTTTTTGTAGGAGTGCACTTGATTGAAGATGGGCGAATACAACCATTACTCGTATTCTCCACAATACACACATCCTCCTAATTCCTACATATATCAACCTTACCCATATCAACTACCACCTCAACAATCCTACCACCACCCATACCATTATCCCTATCCTTATTCCTCTCCCTACCCCTATCCATATTCATATCCTCCTCCTCCCCACATGTTTAAGGAAGAAGAAGTAGAAAAAGAAGAGAAAGAGAAAGATGAACAAAAAGAAGACATATATGATCTAATTGATAGATTTCTTGAAGAGAATCAAGATTTGAAGGAGGAAGATTTCAAGATAATCTTGCATTACAATGAAAAAGGATCTTATACACCTTCTTCTTTCAATATTCATTCTAAATCTCTTAATATGGACATTTATGATTCTACTTCTTTTGCTAGATTTGATAGGAATCAAGTGAAAGAACAAGAAATGGAGGAGAATGAAAGAGATGATTCAAGAGGAGAAAAAGAGAATAATCAAGAAGAGGTAGATGAATGTCCACCTATGGACATGAGCTT
>JAPKLY010000873.1:0-16729 GCA_026898435.1 Prunella vulgaris | reverse complement strand
GGTAGTTTTAGAGAGAGATTAGAGGTTACTTAGTGGGTTCTTAGTTAGATTTCATACTTCTATCTACAATTACTTTCGATCCATCCATTGGATCTTTAATCCGTTTATTCCATTAGATTAGTCTCGTTATTAGCTATGTTTCTACGGTTCGTTTTATGATTTTGAGCTTTGGATCAAGAGATAGATTTTAAAGGTTTGATGCTTGTATTTTCATTCATCTACATTTGGTAAGTTTTCTTATAATTCTCTTGTTTTAATTCATAATCATGATAGTTAGATTGTTAATTGTTGATTTTCATTTCCAATTAGCCATGGGCTAATCCCTTGTTGCATGGTTGTATGAATACTATGGTGAATTTAGTCTCTTGTTAATCCTATGCATGAATTATTGATCTTGATGGATTAGTTCTCTTATTAATGACTTGTATGAATGCTTGGGATGTTTAATTGGATTGTATGGCTTATATGTTTTAGCAATGAAATGAGAATTGAGCTATAAGAACTTTACGCATACCAAGTGTTTGATATATTGCTAGTATGACCAATGAGAATTGCATATTAGCCTAGACCTCTTAATTGGAGTGTTAGGAGTTGTAGAGAGATCTAGACACCTAATAGAGTCCTTAGCTTGTGTTGTAGAGAGATCTAGACACTAGTTGGCTTGATTAATACACCAAGAGAACTTTTGCATGCTAGGATGGATAGGACAATAGAGGAACCATAGTAGGATTACTTCCATACACACACACCACTTTTGCTCACTTCCTTGAGGTGATAGCTAGATTTACTTTGCTTTGTTAAAGTAGATAGAAATCATGATCCTTTCTTGTTTTCCTAGCTATTAGCCTTTTGTGAACATTCAATGTTTGCTTGATATCGCATCGTTTCCCTATGTTCGATATTTAACTTGGTTAACTTGCCACGACAACAACGATCACGTACGCTTGCGTGTGACACAATTTTGGCAAATAGTGATTAAACCAGATTCTGGAAAAATCAATTGCATGCATGGCTAGAAATATCTTTGCAAACCTTTACCATAGCTGGAGAATGTTGAAGACGAACCACTTACCCATACCTCGGCGACCACCAGGAGTTGGAAGGGGCGCGCTCCCCAGAAACACCAGGTTGATGGTGAGACATCACGTCAGCGAGCTCCTCAGCGAGCTGAGGGGCAAAATCAGGCTGCCCCGGCACATGATGGACTGAGCCCTGCTCTCCAGGAGATACTCCGGAACCCCGGCGAGCTGGAGCGTACTATCGCCGCGCTCTAGAAGGTTCAGAGGCAGCAGCAGCAGCAGGGAGAAGCCCTGCGAGTTCCCACCAATAATTCCCGGCACACGCAGGCCACCCAACCGAGGGAGCAAGCTGGCGAGCTCCCAGGTGAACAAGAGGCGTGCTCCGCAAGAGCTCGCCACAACTAAAACTCCACTGGGAAAACAAAGATTATGGATAGGCTCGGCTCACGAGGTAGGCGAGCTACTACTTACACAGAGGCCTCCACAACTCACCATTCCCGAGAGGTTCTCCAGGGTAGGCTAGGGCCCCGATACAAAAAAATAGCCCAGGAGTCCGTCCCGACATCATCCCGAAGGGAGAAGTCGGATCTACGCTCGCATAGGTCCACACACGAAAGACTGAGGAGGTCTGCCTCAGATAGACTCGGCCCGAATGGCGCCTGCCAGTTCCAGCACATCACAGATAGGCTGCCCCAGAGCGAGGGACTGCGGGGCTGTACGTCCTTGAGGCATACAGTCCTTGAATAGCTTCCACAGGAGGCAGCCCACGATGATGAACTGGCTACTTTGAAGAATACCGTGGAGCAGCTACAAATGCAGGTGGCTGCAAAGAATGACGGAGTTGATGCAACTGCACTCCCGGTGTCACCTTTGGCACCTTCTATCCTAAAGGCCCCGGTGTAGAAGAATATGCAATTTCTTGTGATGGCCGCATACGGGGGAGAATATGATCCTAAGGTACATATCTCGAAGTATGCGGACTTCATGATCTCTGTGGGAGCACCGGATGCCACCAAATGCAGGAACTTCTTGTTGACCCTCGGGGACCGGGCTCACAGATGGTTCTCATCCTTAGCCCCGGGGTCGATCCACTTTTTCGGCCAACTGTCACGGAAATTCCTATCCCACTTCTCCGGCTATGGGTTATATCTCACCCAAAAGCACAGGCTCGCCAACATACACCAGGGAGATGGAGAGTCGGACCAATAGTATCTGGAAAGTTTCGATAAGATCCTATTAGAAGGCGAGCCAGTCAGCGAGGATACCAAGATCATGGCCATCATGGCCGAACTGAAGAAGGGAACCGAGTTATGGAAGGAGATGCACCTGTCCTGCCCGAACACTTATGCTGAATTCAGACATAAGGCAGGGGTGTATGTGGCTATGCAGGAGGCACTACTGAAGGAGGTAGGTGGTACCGAGGAGAAGAAGCCACAGGTCAAGAAGTCCGGGGGCACCTACAAGGCCCCTAGAAATCTGAAGTCTTTCGACGGAAATGAATATAAAGAGAAGCTGAACCAGGTGTTGACAGTCTCCATCGACCATATCTTTACAGCGGTCAAAGATAAGGCAATGTTGAATGACCCGAGGAAGATCCGGCAAGACCGCAACAAGTTTAATCCCAACAAGTACTGCACATATCATCAAAGCATCGGTCATTTCACCAGTGAGTGCCGAGATCTGCTCAAGAAGTTGTGGAAATTCTACGAGGATGGAAAGCTTACCGAATTTGTAAAGAAAGCCCTAGCAAAGAGGCCAAGATAGGGGAGGAGGGATGAGACAGACGATGAAGACGAGGAAGATGAGGACCGCCGCGGCCCAAACAACAGACGTAGGGGATCTCCCCTCCACCGACACAGCAAGAACTAAACCGGGAAATCCTCGTCCTTGAGGATTTGACGGGACCTGCCGGGGGCTTGAAGATGGAAGTCAGTCCATCTTCAAGAGGTAGAGGAAAGCAGAAGTCCGGGTTGTCAATCAAGTGCAAGAAGGCAGTTCCGACTCCAAGCCTGCTACTAAACCCACTGCAGAGCTGACTTTCTCTCAAGCGAACTTGGAAGGGATACTGACCCCCCACAACGACTCGTTGGTGATCAGCGCCAACATCATGAATACAAAGGTACACCGGCTGCTAGTGGTCACCGGCGCCTTCACCAACATACTCTTCAAGAACACCCTAGATCTGCTAGGTGACTATGAGTCATATATTGAACCTTGTAAGCATAGGATAGCGGGGTTTGGGGAAGTTGTAACCATTCCCCTAGGTTAGATTAGGTTGAGTGTCAAGCTTGTATCGGTCGAGGACCTAGAAAGGAAGCTGACTAGACTTGTAGCTTTCTTAGTGGTAGATCAGCAGTCGACCTACAACGGGTTCCTCGGCTGTCCTTTTATTCATGAATTCAAAGCGGCACGTACAACCTACTACTATTATCTCAAATTCCCTACTCCTAAAGGTGCCGGCACAGTCAAGGGCGACCAAAAGAAAGCAAGAGAGTGTTTACTCCAAATTAAAAAATGTCAAATTAAAAAGTCAGTAACACATGTACTAGTACTTGAAGACGAGATACAACATACAACAGATGAACCAAGCATTCTAGACATTATCTCGGTGGAGACCGAGTTAATGGAGGTGGACGACCTGCTAGACGTAATGGAGGTTGCCCAGACTGGTCCAGATGATGAATCCCAACAGCTGGCACCGATGGAGGTGGACGAAGTCCCGCAAGGACAGGAGCCAGCAAACCCAGTCACACAGGAGCCGGAGGAGGCTCGTGAACCCACCTGTGCTGATGAAGAAGGTGAAAACCTCTAACCCTAAGTGGGTTACGAGCCAATGGCAAAAGAAGACTGGGATGAGCTCATAGATGATCTAAGATGGAAGAATAAGAAGAGGAGAGCCACCCCCATGGAGGAGTAGAGAGCAATCCAAGTGGACCCCAACAGGGCAGACTTAGAACTTTTCATAGGTTCTGAGCTGCCAGAGCCATATAGGAGCAAGATGGAGGAGTTCCTGAAATCCAACATGGACGTGTTTGCCTTGTCCCACGAAGATATGACGGGAATCCCATTGGAGTATGCATGCCACCGACCGAACATCAACCCAGTGAAGAAACCTGTCCGCCAGAGGCGAAGGAAGTATGGACCAGACAAGTACGAAGCATTGACCACGGAGGTGAAGAAGCTGCTCGATAACAAGTTGATCAAAGAGGCGTTGTGTCCGCAGTGGGGGCCAATCCAGTCTTAGTGAAGAAGCTGAATGGAGCGTGGAGACTGTGCATCGACTTCACAGATCTTAATGCAGCGTGCCCGAAGGACAACTTCCTATTACCCCACATTGATCAGCTAGTTGATAACACTGCAGGCCATGAAATGATGACATTTATGGATGCTTTTGCAGGTTATCACCAGATAGCGATGCACCCGGACGACCAGGAACACACGACATTCTACACCAACAAGAACCTATTTTGCTGGGAAAGGATGTCGTTCGGACTAATCAACGCCGGAGCTACCTACCAAAAATTGGTGAACAAGATGTTTGACGAGCACATCGGATACACGATGGAGGTGTACGTGGACAACATAGTGGTCAAGAGCTTGCGGAAGGAGGACCACCTAGACCACCTCAAGCAGGCCTTCGACATACTACACCACTACAACATGAAGTTAAACCCAAAGAAGAGTAGCTTTGGCTTACATTCGGGGAAGTTCCTGGGCCACCTGGTGAGCCAAAGAGGGAATGAAGTCAACCTAACCCAGGTGAAGTGCATCATGGAAATGAAGCCGCCCGACTCGGTGAAGAAGGTTCAAAGGCTGACCGGATGTTTGGCAGCCTTGAACAGATTTATCTCCAGGTCCAGAGATCGGAATCACCCATTTTTTGAGTATATCAAAGTTAAACATCCAGACGATTTCCGGTGGACGAATGAGTGTCAAAGGGCCTTTGAGAACATCAAAGACTACCTGGCCAACACACTGATCCTATCAAAGCTGGAGCCTGGAGAAAAGTTGTACCTATACCTGGGGGCTTCGGAGGTGGCCATCAGCTCGGTGCTAGTCCGAGCCAAAGGAAAGACACATCTACTGGTGTACTATGTAAGTCAAGCCTTGCACGAAGCAGAGTTGTGATACTTGCCCATGGAGAAGCTGGCATACGCACTGGTGATGAGTGTTAGAAAGCTGCGGCCATACTTTTTTTACCACCAGGTCGAGGTGTTGACAGCATTTCCATTAAGGAAGATACTGCACCGACCGGACACTGCAGGATGCTTGTTGAAATTGTCACTAGAGGTCAGCCAATACGGTATAACCTACGTACCCTGAACAACGATCAAGGGACAAGCGCTAGACCGATTTCATCGTTGAGATAACTTTTCCACAAGATCCGATGAGGGGGCGTATAGCTCCGTGACACCTCTACATAGACGGATCATCAACTAGCACAATAGCAGGAGTCGGTGTGGTATTAATAAACCCAGACAGACAGGTCTTCACCTCAGCAATTCGGTTTAATTTTAGAGCCACTAACAATAAAGCGGAGTATGAGGCGCTGATAGCTGGACTTAGGCTATCATTAGCTGTGGGGGCAACCAATCTTCAGATTTTTGGAGATTCCCAGCTAATAATATCCCAAGTTCGGGGAGAATATGAAGCCAAGGACCAGCAGATGGCGTTATACCAGAAGATAGTGGCACACCTGATCTCGATGTTTAAGCAAGTCTATATCGAGTAAATCCCGAGATTGGAGAATACACAAGCAGACGCACTAGCCTGACTAGCTACGAGTAGCGGAGAAGCTGAACTGACGGAGGTTGTCGTCACCAAGCTAAATGACCCCTCGACATCCGATTATAAAATAAATCAGACTTCGAGTGGGGGGCAGAAAAAAGGCGATGATTGGCGCACTCCGATCGAAAATTACTTGAAGGATGGATCACTCCCAAAAGATGCATGTGAATCTAGTCGGCTAGTGAAGCAAGCAGCCAGATACACATTGATGGATGGTTAGCTGTACAAACGTGGATTCTCTCTACCCTTACTCAAATGCTTATCAGAAAAGCAAGGGTTAGAGGTGTTAGAAGAAATCCACCAAGGAATCTGTGGGAGTTACGCTGGGGGGGCAAGCTTTGACATACAAGACAATTAGACAAGGGTACTATTGGCCCACTCTACGCAAGGATGCCATTAGCTTCGCCCGGAGGTGCCGAAAGTGTCAACTTTTTGCGCCGAACATTCACACTCCTGCGAGCCAACTCAAATCGGTCTTCAGCTCGTGGCCTTTTACAAAATGGGGTATAGACTTGATCAGCCCATTCCCACCTGGCAGGGGCAGTGTGAAGTGTTGGGAGAAATCCTAGCAGTCCCTGCCTTGGAGGCGAGCTGCGCTCAAGTCCACTCGTTCGCTCGATTAAAGGCATAGTTGCGTGCCGCCCGTGGCGCTGAAGCTAGATATTGGGTTTAAAGGAGTTGATTGTACTACTCATACCAACAAGGTGCATCTTCTTTTCTGGTGCCCATTGTAAAAGAACTCTAAAGTTAAGCGTGCTTGACTTGGAGCAATTTCATGATGGGTGACCCCCTGGGAAGTTCTTAGGGTGCGTGCGAGTGAGGACATAAGCACGCTAGAAAAGACCTGTGTTGGTTTGCGAGGATAGTACATCAGTTCTACTCAGCGCAACCGATCCAACAAGTGGTATCAGAGCAGTGGTTCAAAAGATCACTGACTTTGTTTACCAACAGTTTCTGAGGAGAAACTTTTGGTGGTCTACTGAACTGATCTTGTTTCTGGAAAACTGCATATCATGGCATCCGGTTCTAAACGCCTCGAGGGCAATCTTCCTGAATTCTCTATTGACAATTATGACTATTGGAAATTCAGGGTACTCGCACATCTCTACTCAATCCATGATCAGATGCCACATGTGATTGAACATGGCCCAATCAGATTTATGAGAAATCTTCAGACGACTTGGCCTGTTGCTGGCAATGTCCCTGTTCCAGCCGCCGGAGATGAAGAAGTGGAGAGGTCCGCGCTTAATTCTGATCAGATTAAGCAAATCGGACTGGATAATGTTGCCAAGAACATTATACTCCACACCGTTTCTTACGAGAACTCGGTCAGGCTGATGCATCTGAGGACAACTAAGCAGATCTGGGATACCCTGAGGGAGATGAGCGAAGGATTTGAAAAGATCAAGGAAAACAAGAGAGATCTCGCAATCAGGAAGTTTGAGGCCTTCAAGATGCTAGAGGGAGAGTCCATCGATCAGATGGAAGCTCGGTTCATTAAGATGATGAACGAGCTAGCAACCCTTGGGAAGGAGTTTCCCAAGAGGGAGGTGTCTTCTAAGATCCTGAACTGTCTCCCTGAAAGATGGGACACAGGAGTAATTTTGTTGAAAAATACTCAGGACCTTACAAACATCACTCACTCACACCTATTCTCTGAGTTAAAGGCTCTAGAATTTGACCTCGATAAGAGGAAGAAGATGGGTGTTGTCAGTGAGGAAGTTAGTGAGGAGAAGACATCTGAAAAGGAAAAGAGCGTGGCTCTTAAAGCTACTCCTGAGCCTGAGGCTGGATCTGGCTCCAAGTCTCTAAAAGACATGAACAAAGATGAGCTAGCCTTGGAGTACAGCCTGATGGCACGACGATTCGAGAAACTGAAATCTCGTTTCGGCAGGTATAAGAAATTTTATATTGACACCCGTGATCGCAGGTACTCCAGCCCCAGGAGATCTAGCCCCCAGAGAGAAGAAAGAAGAGGTTCAGATTCCAGGAGGGATCACAATGAGCCTGAGCGACGCAGAGATGAAAAGAGGAGAGAGGATGAGCCCAGAAGATCCAGCTCCAAACCTGAAAGATCATCAGGGAGCAGGAGGGAATCCTCTGATAAAAGGTACATTGACAAGAAGCTTTCTTCTGATGCAGATCAGTGCTACCACTGTAAAAAGTCCGTACATTATCAGTATGACTGTCCGGAGCTCAGTGCTCGTGAGCGAGAAGATCGGAGAGCCAAAAGAGAGCTCAGGGCTTCAGACCGGAGAGCGTTGCTAGCTGAGGACTCCTCAGATTCAGATGGCCCTGGACGCCGGTCTCCTGAACTCTTTTCAGATGAGGAGTATGATGACCTCTGCCTGATGGCAGATGATGAGGTATGTTCTTCTGCCTCTTCTCCTGATCACGCACCCGAGTTTAGCTCAGATTCAGCAGGAGAACTCTACCTTCAGCTCGCCCTAGAGCAATTGATGGTTGACTTCTCAAGGCTGCAGGAGACTCATACTCACACAGTGGATGTGAGCGCACAACTGAGTGAGAAGAACGATCGGTTAACTGAGTCTCTCAGAGTAAGAGATACTGAGGAGGCCCTCAGATTAGTACATCTTCAGGAGGAGCTACTTAATGCTAAGAATAAGCATGATGAAGCTCCACTGGAGGTAGAAAGACTGAAGGGTGTCATCAGCTCGCTGATTGAGACTCGTGATACTGAATTGTTCCTTGCTCAGGAACAACTGATAATTGAGCGAACTGCCTTAAGAATGATGCTCGAAACTGAGTGGCAAGCTCGCCTTTGTGCTGAGCAAACTGCTTGGGATCTTGAGCTGATCTCAAAAGAGAAAGCTCATTCAGAATTAGTGCTTCAATACACCACTGAAATTGAGTCCCTGAAAGAAGCCAATGGGCATCTTGAAGTCAAGCTGAAGAAGTTACACACATCTACCCAAGTGGTTGATGAGTTGACAAATTTCTCTCAGCTGACTGATGGTGCTAAAGCTGGGTTAGGCTATGATGCCACAAAAGACCCAAAGGGCAAGAAGAAGAGAGGTGCTTCAGGGAGCAACTCTCAGAAAAAGTTTGTCCCTGCCCTAACTGATGACAAGAGCTCAAGTGTTGCTCATCAGAATAAAAGCAAAGGGAAGGAGAAAATGCCTGCCGAACCTGTCAGGCAAAGGACTGAGAAACCAAGACAAAAACCTAAGGAAAAGGTCAAAGTTTCTCATTCTGAGTCTAGGAAGACAGACCAAAGGAACTCCAAGGTCCAGCCTAGGAATCCTCAAACTGGGAAACATTTTGTTCCTAGCACTTCTCAGGCGCAACCTAGAAATGTTCAGAACAAAAGGAACTCAGGACAAAGGAGACCTCAGGCAAGACCTAGGACTACTGAGGTTCAGACTCCTCAGACAGGGCGCAGAGCCCATCAGGAGCGTCCCATTTCTCTAAGAAGAAGGACAAACCAGGTGGCCTCTGAAAGGCAATGGAGACCTGACTCCAGAAACACTCAGGCCAGACCTCATGTACCAAGAGGTCAAGCCCGAGCTGCTCCTTCTCAGGACAGACTTCAGCCCAATGCACCCAGGTCAAGGAGAAACAGGAGGCCCACCCCCAGAATTCAATATAGGGCTCCTGCATCTCAGGCTGACACCCATACACCCTCAACTTCCCAGGCACAAAGGAAGAAGAGAACTGTGTATGTTGACATTTCAGGGAAACAGGTCTACACTTCTGATGCTGTCAGAATTGTCAGATAAATCTGGATCCCGAAGGGTATGACTGACTCAGTAGGACCCAATACGAGATGTGTACCTGAGGCCTGATTTTTTTCAGGTCACTGCGGGCTACAAGAAGAAGAAGGAGGATCTGATGAAGGACTGGTACTTGGACTCAGGATGTTCCAGGCACATGACCGGATTTCGTGATCTCCTTCAGGATTATGTAGCTCAAGAAGGCCCGCAGGTAACCTTTGGTGATAACTCTAAGGGTTTCACCAGAGGATTCGGAACCCTTGTTATTAACTCTGTCCGTGTAATGAATGTATCATATGCTGAAGGACTGAGACATAACTTGCTCTCGGTTAGTCAGTTTTGTGACCGAGGATACAGTGTAGAATTTACATCTAATATGTGTCTCGTAAAGGACAAATCTACACTGCAGGTTCTGATTACAGGTGTCAGGAGGGGCAATGTATATTTTGCTGACTTCAAGAGCAGCCCTCCTGAAACCTGTCTGGTCGCTAAGAGCTCCTCTGAGCTCAGTTGGCTTTGGCATAAACGTCTGAGTCACTTAAACTTCAAGATTATTAACAAAATCTCTAGACTTTCTCTTGTAGATGGTCTACCTAATGAAGTTTTTAGCAAAGACCACGTGTGCGGAGCGTGTCAGGAAGGCAAGCAAACCAAAGCCTCATTCAAGGTGAAGGAAGCCTTCTCTACTGACAGAGTGCTTCAGCTCCTGCACATGGATCTCTTTGGTCCAGTAACTCCTGTCAGCATAAATGGTAGGAAATATACCCTTGTTGTTGTTGATGACTATTCCAGGTACACATGGGTTATTTTCTTGCTGAACAAAAAGGAGACACATGTCAAGCTTCCTGAGTTACTCAAGCAATTGAGTACTGAACAGGGTCAGAGCATTGTCAGGATTCGATCAGATCGAGGAATCGAGTTTATAAACTCCATTATAACTGACTTTTGTACTAACCATGGTATAGCTCATGAGACTTCTGCAGCTAGGACCCCTCAGCAGAATGGGGTAGCTGAAAGAAGGAATCGAACCCTGAAGGAAGCTGCCAGGACCATGTTGGCTGAATCAGGACTGCCCAAGAAGTACTGGGCTGAAGCAATCAACACTGCTTGCTACACTCAGAACTGATCTATGCTGAACAAACAACATGCTCAGACACCCTATGAAACTTGGAACAAGAGGAAACCTCACATCTCTTATTTCCATATTTTTGGGTGTAAGTGTTTCATCTTGAACAATGGGAAAGACCAGCTGAAAGCCTTTGATAGCAAATCTGATGAGGGAGTTTTCTTAGGATACTCCTCAGTCAGTAAAGCTTTCAGGGTGTATAACTGTCGGACCCTTTGTGTGGAGGAAACACCTCATGTTGTGTTTGATGAAACTGCATCAGTGCATAGGAAACAGGTTCCAAGTCCTGATACTGAGGGAATTACCAAAAGGGTAACAAGGCTAAGTCTGAAGAATCCTGAATTCAAGATCAAACTTGTCAGTGCTCCCAAGGGATGGGATGATGATGATGAAGATCAGGATGGACTTCAGGTCAACCCTCAGCAAGCCCCTGCCTCGGAAAATGTTGAGTCTCAGACGGAGGGACAGACTCAACCTGAGGTACGTACTGTCGGTGATGATGCTTCTGCACCTGAGACAGTTACTGAGTCCAACACTGTAGGGGGAACCAATTTCTCTGATATTGGTCAACCCTCAGGAAATGACTCAGTATCACCTGTTCTTGCTCGTTCCGCTTCTTTGCCTATTATTATTGAGACTAATCTTTCAGGATCAGGCAATGGAACATTAGTAGCTCCCAGTGCTCCAGTCAGCAGGAGGCGATGGCTAGATGATCACTCATTGGCTGATATCATTGGAGATATCAATGAGGGGGTCAGGACGAGGTTGTCCTTTGGTAAAGCGCTATGTTTTGTTGCTTCATGAGTGATCAGGAACCTACAAGCATAGAACAAGCTCTAGCTGATCCCAACTGGATCCTAGCCATGCAGGATGAGCTCAATCAGTTTGAGCGGAATCAGGTTTGGGAGTTAGTGGATAGACCTAGGAGTCAACATGTTATTGGCACCAAATGGGTTTTTAAGAACAAGAGGGATGAGAAGAATGTTGTTGTCAGAAATAAGGCTAGGCTTGTAGCAAAAGGTTACTCTCAAGCCGAAGGTATCGACTATGATGAGACCTTTGCTCCAGTCGCAAGATTAGAAGCAATCAGGTTGTTTCTGGCTTATGCAACATTCAAGAAATTCAAAGTGTATCAGATGGACGTAAAGAGTGCTTTTCTGAATGGTGTACTGAATGAAGAGGTGTATGTTGAGCAACCTCCTGGATTCGAAGTCGGTAATAAAGTATACCACCTGAAGAAAGCCCTTTATGGCCTGAAGCAAGCTCCGAGAGCTTGGTATGATACATTATCCCAATTCCTGATAGACCACGGGTTCGTGAAAGGAACAGTGGACAGGACCCTCTTCCGGATCACCGAAGGGGAAGACATTCTCTTGGTTCAGATTTATGTGGATGACATAATATTTGGATCTCCTAATCTGAAGCTTTGTGAGAAATTTTCCAAGCTGATGACTGGGAAATTTGAGATGTCAATGATGGGATAAATGAATTTCTTTCTGGGTCTCCAAGTCAGGCAAACTGACTCCGGAATTTTTATTAATCAGTCCAAGTATGTGAAGGACTTGATTCAGAAATTTGGAGTTCAGTCCAGCAGAGTCTCACGCATTCCCATGAACACAAATGAGAAGCTGGATCCTGACAAAGAAGGAGCCTCAGTAAATCAGACTGAATATAGGGCACTGATAGGATCTTTATTATATCTGACTGCTAGTCGTCCTGACATCACTTATGCAGTTGAAGTTTATGCAAGGTATCAGTCTGACCCAAAGAAGAGTCATCTAGAGAGTGCCAAAAAGATTCTGAAATACCTAGGAGGTACAGTCAACTTAGGACTTTGGTATCCCTCTGATGACAACCTAGAACTGACTGGCTATTCAGACGCTGATTATGGAGGCGGTAGACTTGATAGGAAATCAACTACAGGCACATGTCAGTTTCTAGGGAGTAAAATGATCTCTTGGTTTTCTAAAAAGCAAACCAGTGTTGCAACGTCTACTACTAAGGCTGAGTATATGGCGGCAGGCAGTTGTTGCTCTCAGATTCTTTGGCTGAAACAACAACTGAGAGACTACCAAATAGAGGCCACTGAAGTCCCAATTTATTGTGACAATAATAGTGCCATTGCCATATCCCAAAACCCAGTCTTACATACAAGGTGTAAGCATGTAGACATCAGGCATCACTTTATCAGAGATCATGTGGAGAAGAAGGACATCAGGATGGAGAGAGTCCCTACTGAAAAACAGAGAGCTGACATCCTGACTAAGGCTTTGCCTGAAACCAGGTTTGTTGAGTTATCAGTAGAGTTAGGACTCCTTGACCCAGGCTTAGGTGATTCAGTTTGAATCTCTGATAAGAATGCACAAGGTCAGGGGGAATAACTCATATGGACTCAGTGTGAAGGAATCCCAGAGAGAATGTGAATGGTTGTAGGGGGAACATTCAGTATAAAATGGATGATCAGTATAGACTGACTAAGATTCAGGACACTGAACTCAGGGCTTGTCACCCTGATAGGGCAATAAGTGGTATCAGTCAGAATACATATCTGACTGACTGGTATGTTTCCTGATTTTTGTCTAAGTCATCTGATATTGCGTGCATTATCCTTTTTACTGTTTGCTGTGTTGTCAAATCAATTTAATTTGCCAAATAATCCCAGCCGTTTGTTTTAATATTCGGTTATTATTTAATTCAATTTGTTTGAATTAAATACGGACATGCTCTAATGTGCATTTAATGCACTGTGGGCGGGAACAGTTATCGATAAAATTTTGACCAATTACCTTTGAAAAACCGAAAAGGCAAATGCTTTTTACTGCTCAATCTTGTCCATTGAATCCCATAGGTCACTATTTTCTAAACCGTCCGATTAAAACCGAATTTTTCTTTCTATAAATAAGAGAAGATCGTGTTGTTAAAACTTTTATGCACCCAATATTTTCTTAACTTATCTTCTCTAAAAACCGATTCTCTTCAAATCTCTTAAAATCTTCCATGGCTTCACCTTCTGCCGATACCTTTTTTGGAAACCTTTTCCATTTAAGAAACGAAATACATTACGAGCCCTATGGGGATTTTTCTTCTAATAACCCCGATATTATGCCTGTGCGAGACCTTTTTAATAATGCAGGTCTTCTGCAGTTTATCACTGCAAAGCCACAGAGGCTCCACCCCAGACTCATTGCTGCCTTCTACCTGAAGATGGCGCAAAACAAGGACTCCCAGGAGTGGGAAACTTGTATTCCCTTGACCACCTGTGAGAAGGGAAAGGATGGTGAGGAGGAGATGGTCAGGAGGTGGGTCACCTTCAACATTCGGGAGAAGATTAAGGAGGTTTTTAATCTTCCCAACAGAGGACGAAGCCCAGTGGATTATGGGTTTGGGAATGAGAGGGATTTTCTCCAGTCCCTGTGTGATGGAGATGTCGTGCTGAAATCCGGCCTGAATAAATCAGTCTTGAGGACTGAAAATCATCACTTCTTCGACCTGACAAGTCAGGGAGTGATGGGAATTGCTGGAGGATTGGAGCAGATCTCCAGGCCAAAGCTGTTCACAATGATGGCTATTTCCGACGCCTCTCTGCACAATTTTGACTGGGAGGGTTACTTCCTCCAAATGCTGGTGGCTGAGACCAGCAAAATCAAGTACTCGCCAGAGGGGCAGGCGACTTTTGAGGCCAAGATGCATTTTGGCACCAAGATCTCCATGCTCTTGGAGACTCTGGATCTCGGTGATGTGGATCAGGCCCAATCACTCGAGATCCCAGCAAAAATCCATCTCTTCAGAGCTTATTCCGATGATGCTGGCACAAGGAGAAGGCCTCGGACTCAGAAGAAGAAGGCCCAGGCGAGCATGACTGGAAAAGTCCAGGCTCAGGCAGGCAAGTCTTCAGAGTCTGATACAGCAAAGCCAGCGGAGGATAAATCTAAGACTTCCAGACCCAAGCAACAAAAGCTAAAATTTCTCTACTCTGGGTCAGCTGAGCGAGAGAAGAAGCTTATGGAAGTGCAAGCTGCTGAAGCTGTTGAGAAGGAATCAGCTCAGGCGCAGGATGCTGCTGAAGCTGTTGAGAAGGAACCAGCTCAGGCGCAGGCTGTTCCTGAATTTGCTCCGATTGCATCCCCTGATCCCAACCAGCTAATCCTTACTATTGCTGAAACCTATCAGAGTTTGGGTCAGGTAGAGCCTGCTCAGGAAGGAGGAGTTGAGCAAGAGGCTGCTGAACCAGTTCAGGCTGAAGCACCATGGCCTTTCCCTGCGCCCGATGTGAACAGTCTGTTTGATTTTGAGATAGTTGCAAGGGGAGAGACAGCTGAGATGGTGGAAAGGAGATTCCCTGATCTTACTGAGGCTCAGAAGGAGGCAGTTGTGCAACTCCGCACTTTTGCCATGATCAGAAATGCTACTTGGTCTGAGCTCAGCCAGCTAGGAGAGTCCAGAGGATGGGACTGCATTGCAGATTTAGAAGCCGCCCTCTTTGATCATTTTGGTGTTAACTCTCTACATCATCTGATCAAAATGGTGGATTTTATCAGAACAGTTCGCAGAACGTATCCTGAGCCCGAGACTCAGTTAGCTGAAGAGAAGGGAAAGGAGAAGGAAGCTGAAATGGAGGTGGTGGTGATTGCTGATGACATTCAGCAAGGTGGGACTGAGGGAGTCAGTGCACCGGCCGATGATGCACCCCTTGGACCCGGGGCAGCGGAGGCTTTCGGAGAGGGTCGATCAGGTCTTATCCGAGTTAGAGGAAACTGGATCACCCCAGCGGCTATGTTCACTGAAAATTCCTCACGAGCTCTTGCGAATATGCACAGAAGGGTAATTCTCGTTGAGCGACAGGCAATTAGGGTTGATTCAAATTCTAAAACTCTGAATAAGAAAGTGAAGAGACTGGACCGGGACCTGAATGATATGGCCACTGATATGCATGCAACAATTGATCTTCTTGGGGAAGCTCGGACTAAAATCAATGTAGAGCTCACTGTCATTTCCGAGCAAGCCAAGGATGCCATTCAGAACTGCAATCAGATGGTTTCAGATGTGCAGACTCAGCAGGAGACTAAACTTGCCAACTTTCTGGATCAACAACTATCTGAAAAGGTTGATCAACTGGTTGATGAGAAGTTGGTCAAGTTAAGAACTGAACTGAAGGAGGACCTGCTGAGGGAGTTGTCTGCTCAGGAGAAGGAGAAAATTGCATCTGCCCTAGACTCAAGGATGGAAAACTTCGAGGGTCGACTGAAGGCTGCACACAATTCAACCATTGATCAGCTCAGTATCGGCCTGAGAGGAATGGTAGGGCAGATTGGGCAATTGCAGGTGAAGCAGACTGAGATGGATAGTCAGTTCAATCTTTTGGCGGAGTCAGTGGATGAAGTTGTCAAACGTATTAATGACGATGATGCCAAAAAGGGGGAAGAAGGGAAGAAGCAAATTGCCACTACTGGCAAAGCTAAGAAGAAGAACTTTTCCCTTGAACTGAAGGCTGTTGATAGAAAGAGGACTAGATCTGTAGCCGCCATCGAAACTGCTGAAGGCTCAGATCCGAAGAAGTTGAGACCCTCTGAAGATTCGGCTCTCGAGCCATTATATAAGGAGATGGAGGAACAAATAATGCCATCTGGGCTGACCACTCAGAAGAAATTGGTGATGACTGATGCTGAAAAGATAGCAAAAATGAAAGAAATTTTGATGCTCAGTCAGATCCAGCGCCTAAAAGAATCTAATGAGTATCTGACTTCTCAGGTCCAGAAGAAGAAATCTGTATCATCTGGATCTCGGATAAAGACTCAGAGGAAGATGGTGGTCAGACCAGATCAAAGTCATCCTCCATCGAAGTTCGTTGAAGACTTCATTCCGATTGAGATGCTGGAGGTTTGGATTCCGATCCGGAATAGGTGGGAATACCTATTCTATGTGGTGGGGTCATGGGACGATCAGACTGAAGAAAAAGACGTCATACTCCATCACTGGATGGCACAGGAGCATCCTGATCTATGGGCTGAAATCATCAGACATGCTGACACTGAAGGTGTTGAGATCGCTCCTCCGGAATTCAT
>JAPKLY010000872.1:28686-114291 GCA_026898435.1 Prunella vulgaris | reverse complement strand
GCCCGGCTGGCTGGAAGAAGAGTCCAAACCAGTGCGTTTGGAAGCTTTTAAGTTTCCAGAGGAGGTGGAAGCAGCGATCAGAGAGCC
Source organism: Prunella vulgaris (assembly GCA_026898435.1). Lineage (NCBI taxonomy): Eukaryota > Viridiplantae > Streptophyta > Magnoliopsida > Lamiales > Lamiaceae > Prunella > Prunella vulgaris. Next base: position 114,204 of record JAPKLY010000872.1, on the reverse strand, counting down.
GCAGGAAATTAAAAGAAATGAGGGTGGCAATGGAGCAAGCCACGGTAGCCCAATAAAAAGTAAAATGTTAAAAAATAAGAGCAAGAATTGAAGAAAAAGTGGACTGCTAAAAGCTACGAGGCTTCCGAGTCTCGCTAAAAGTATGTGTTCAGCTGCCTAGGCAAAGAACACTCCGCGAGGTCCTCCTCTTGACCGGCTAACAGATAGATTACAAGGATCTCATCTGTCCCTGAGTATCTCACTGACTCAACGAGGTGCGGGCCTCGCACACCAAGTGAGCAAAGCCAATAACTCGGCTCACAAAAGCTAGAACAACACTTAAAGCGCTTTCCTCAGGCGAGATCGCCTGAGCGTTTCGGCCCTCCACCGACTGGGACCTAGAGTCTGGCCCCATTGATCTTACGGGGATTATTCCCCTAAGCCCATGGATATATCAGCTGCGAAAGCTAGCCAACAGTCACTCATCCTCGCTTTTTAAAAATGCCTTGACGAGGTAGAGAGCAAGGTTGATGCAAAAGGGGGCAACCCCAAGAAGTTAATTTATGATAACGAGCTTTTGTCCATTCCGTTGGAGTGCTTTCCGGTCCAGACCAAAATTACTCTTCTTCAAGCTCCTCTCTAGAGGGGAAAACTAATCTGAAAACCCACTTATCCAAGTATTGTATTTACATGATGGGACGAAGGGCTTCCGATGCGACCAAGTGTCACCATTTCTGGCTTACTTTGGGCGAGCTAGCCAACAAATGGTGCGCCAACCATCCCTCGAGGTCCGTCACAAGTTTCTCTGATCTTGGGAAAAAGTTTATCTCCTATTTCGCTGCCAACATCAACAAGTTGGAAAGTCCGCACTCCCTCATGAGAGTGAGGTAGATAAAGGATGAGATAGATGAATATTATGTCAACTGGATTAAGGAAATTATCCTCGGGGGGGAGCCGGTCAATGACGGCTCGTGCTGCACTCTATCCTCGTAGGCTTCAGGGGAGACACCATTGTTCCGCACTTTCACCAAGGATCTCTTGACCACCTATACCGAGTGCAGGCACTGAGCGGAGGAGCTAATTAATAGCCAGAAACTGTTCGCCTAATGTTTGGGCATGGTTAAAGAAGAGACCACGACATCAAAAGCCTCATCATCCTTCTCCAAGAAGAAAAAGAACGGCGGCGGTCGAATGAGGATGCTGAGCAGTTTCAAACGACTCAACAATGACACCGATATGAGCATCATAGTCTAAAAGCTAAACTAGACCCCAATATTTTTCTTCAATGCCATAAAGGGGAAAAATATTCTCGAGCACCCCAGACCTATGCGCAAGGTGTCGCGCTGCCCTAATGTTAAGCATTTTTGCGTCTATTATGACAGCCCAGACTACAATACAATTCGTTCCCGTGATCTCCTAAGACAACTTTGGAACCTGTATGAGGAAAGGTGTTTGGACGAATACGTCAAGAGGCACGCACCAAGAGAAGCCCAGAGTGAACGGGAAGCTTCCTAGAGGGAACGAGCTGACAGGGGCCATCAGGACCAAAATACGAATGTCGCACAATTGGAGGACGATGACAATGATGACCTACTTGATGAGACTCCCCCTCTCCAAGCAGTGGGCAAGTGAACATGCTCCGACCAGGAGGAGCTCTGAGGGGATTGACCCCAGTCATCATATCTTCCAACTACAAGAAGAAGGCAGAGCTACGAGCCCTCAACCAGATCAATCTGGTCAACGTCCCCCAGCCAACTATTGCAAAGGATGTGGTCATCACTTTCTCCAACGATGATCGCGAGGGCATCCTTTGCCTCATAAATGACGTTCTGGTCATCTCGACCAGGATACTCGAGATGATGGTCAATAGGGTGCTTGTAAACAACAGTTGCTTATGGAACATCATCTTCAAATCCGCCCTCGACCAGATGGGAATTCTCGCGGCTTACATCAAGCCATACGACATGATCCTCAAAGGCTTTGGGGATACTTTCGTCACTCTTTACGGAAGAATCAAGCTCGCTGTCGAGATTGTCTGTTGCAAAAATGATAAAGCCAGGATCATTAGGCCTATAGAGTTTATTATTGTAGATCAGTCGAACATGTACAATCAATGGTTGCTTCATCATACTTCTACTGTATCAAATTCTCCACGATTGATAGAGTGGTCGGCACCATAAAGGGCGACTAAAAAATGGCTAAGAAGTGTTTGAATTACTCATGTGTCCTTTCAAATACCGTATTCTCCATTTTTTATTCATATATACTCAACATCGACGAGCAAATACCCATGGAGATAGACCCCGAGCATGCTCAGTCAAATGACCGAACACCAATGGAGGTTGACAATGCTGAAGAATAAGAAAAAAACTTAGAATGCTCGCTCGAAGTGGATATGGTAATTGGGTCGAGTTTTTTCGAGCATTCAACTTTGTGATCAAGAAAAAATCTAGTGTGCTAAATCAAGTGGTGGATGCTCTTAGTCGACGACAATCTTTATTGTCTACTTCGCAATTACAAGTGGTTGGGTTTGAGATGATCAAAGATCTCTACAAGGGTGATCAATATTTTGGCAGAATTTGGGAGGAATCTTTTAAAGCTCCATTCAAGCTTTTCTTAATTCATGATGGTTATCTCTTCAAAGATAAATTATTATGCATGTTGGATGGTTCCTTAAAGCTAATGATTATTGATGAAGCACATGGTGGAGTCCTTGCTGGACATTTTGGAAGAGAGAAAACTCTAATTACACCCATCCAAGAAAATTTGTATTGGCCACACATGGATTGAGATGCCAAGAAGTATGTGGAGAGGTGTGGAGTTTGTCATATTGCTAAAAATCATGGACAAAATAGAGGTTTGTACACTCCTTTGCTAGTACCATTATGTACATGGAAAGATGTGAGTATGGACTCTGTTGTTGGGTTGCCTTGCACTTAAAGGAACAAAGATTCGGTTATAGTGGTTGTTGGTCGATTTTCAAAAACGGCACATTTCATTCCTTGCATGAAAACATGGATGCAACTCATATCTTTACTTCAAGAAAATTGTGAGACTTCATGGAATCTCAAAAACCATAACATCTGATCGGGATTCAACATTCGTAAGTCATTTTTGGTGAACACTTTGGACGAAGCTTGGAACTAAACTTCAATTAGTTCATCTCACCACCCACAATCTGACGGACAAACCGAGGTTGTGAATAGACGCTTGGGAAATATTCTGAGAAGTTTGGTTGGAAAGAATCCTCATCAATGGGATGTAGTGTTGGCTCAAGCAGAGTTTGCTTACCATCGTTCTTCGAGTCAAACCACGGGATGAAGTCCGTTTGAGGTTGTCTATGGTAGAAATCCCATAACTCTGATGGATTTAACTCCCATTCCTCTTTCTTATCATATCAGAGGAGATGGAGAAGATCGTGCTAAGTACATTAAGCAATTACATGAAAAGGTTTGTCAAGAAATTATCAAGCACAATGAGAAATATCAAAGATTGACTGTTTTCAAAGAAGGAGACTTGGTTTGGATTCATTTGAGAAAGGAATGTTTTCCTCGAGGACGGCATGGAAAAGTACAGCCTAGAGCTGATGGTCCTTTTCGAATTTTGAAGAAGATTGGCGATAATACTTACAAGGTATGGTGTCTCGATTACTTTCAATGTTGCTGATCTTTCGCCATATATTAAAAGTCCCAACCTTTTATAGAATTTCAAATCCATACACATTTTTTTATTTTCGGCCCGCAATTGATGTCGTGTCTCGTTGGAGCATGTGAAAGGTTGTCACGCTGGCGTACCCGTATTAAATTACCTTTTTATTTTTTATTAAATTAAAGTATTTTCACTTTTTAAAAGTGATAACTTTTTATTAATAAGTGACTGGTCTCACGTCTCACACAAGATTTACTCATATTTTTATTAAAAGTGACTTACCTTTTTTAAAAACATTGTGATCCAATCACTTGTATTTTTTGTCCATGTCATATCATAAGACGGTCTTATACAATTTTTTTTCTAATTTTATTTTATATTTAAAAGTTTGGGTATGTTTATGATTAAAAATGTCGGTTGAACCTACAAGGATTAATTTCAATTTTATTCCGGCAGGAGAAATTCAATGAAGGCTACTTCTAAAGGACGGTTCTTGCATTGAGAAATGAAATTAAGATGCAAGAAGAAAAAAGCATGGACATTTTCTGAGATAGCATGACCTAAATATTTATTTGTAATTAGGCCTTTTGCTTTGAAATTATTCAAAACCAAGTCAAAATATGATTTTCCGGATGTAATTATGTAAATGATACAAATGCAAATTTTAATTCTATTCTGATAAAACTCATTAATTAAGACTGAAAATAAGGAGATTAAAGGGGATGTAATTAATGTACCACTTATATAGTTACCGGAGAGGTATAATTCATTGAGGCTCGTCATGTTGCCAATTTCAGATGGTATTTTTCCATGTAGCTTGTTGTGTTGAAGTAAAATGTGTGTCAAAGATGATATATTGAAAATGGATGCAGGTATGGTGCCACTCAACTTATTATCTGACATCCACAGGGTTTCTAAGTTCTCCAACCCTTCAAACTCTTCTGGAATGTTACCTGCACTCAACTTATTATTTGAGATTGTAAATTAATTAATTATAATTATGCGTTGAGAAAAAATTATAACTAATACACGATAAATTTGAGAATGAAATGAAGTCGAGACTGAGTTGTGCTTGTATTATTGATTCGATATACACTAAGAAGGATTAGTTCAAGACATCATATCCACTAAGCCGCTAGTGTACCCGATAGAGTATGACTACCGAAAGTTCAAAGTCACAAGCTACTTATCTGAAAACAATAAAGTCTCAAATGAACTGAATAGTGTGTCTACATTGTTATAGATACATTTTTCACTCATGTGGGAGATTTTCAAAATTTTAGTTTAGAAGAATATTACTACTCAAGTTCGACCAATTTCTCGGAGGACAAAACAGTAATTTTATAGAGACTACTTATAATCGATGTATTCTACTCGTGAAGTATATTGTTGTGATATTTTACGATCTCAGCACTGAATTACAAGGAGTGATATGTATGTTTATTATTTTTATCCCACGTAGGAAAACTAAGTAAAGGTTTTCATTGTATATAAGTAGGAGTTTAAGTATGGTATTCAAATATCCTTTAAAAAAATATATAGTATTCAAATAAGATTCCCCATGAACCACACATGCGTGCATGCATCACCGTTAACTGTCCAGTCGATCGAGCCAAACCTGACACATTAGAGATCTGGAATACTAATCCAGAACCATCCGTGATTCTCGTTGTTGATTTCTTCTTTCCAATTTCGACTGAATACTCTTGTGTTAATTTGGAGAGTATTACTTGGTGTTTGAAGTAATACATTGGTTAATTGATTTAACAACGTTAAATTAAAATTGTTGGCAAAAATGCAATGGTTAATAAAAAATGGCATGCAGCATGAAAGTTGAATGCGGATAAATTAAAGTCATAATTAAGACTGGAAACAAAGAGATTAAAGAGGCTGCAGGAATAATTAATGTACCACTTATATCGTTTGAGTTGAGTATTAATACGCGGAGGCTCGTCATGTTGCCAATTTCTGTTGACAACTCTCCACTAAGTTGGTTGTTCGTTAACCAGAGCTCTTCCAATTTTGAGCATTGCCATATTTCAGATGGTATTTTTCCATGTAGCTTGTTCTCTTGTAGTAAAATGTGTATCAAGGATGATATATTGAAAATGGGTGCAGGTATGGTTCCACTCAACTTATTATATCCCATCCACAGGATTTCTAAATTCTCCAACCCTCCAAACTCTTCTGGAATGTTACCTACACTCACATTGTAATTAAATGTATCCATAACCATTTGAGATTGTAAATTGTTAAACTATTTTTTTAATATGTTTATGAAATTTCCAAGAAATGCTTCCTGATGATAAGTTTGTTGTCACTCAAGGATCATGTATTGAAAAAGGATGCAGAATTGATGTTTAATGTGAACTTAATTTTATGTTTTTCTCGGCTTATATATTGCATAAACTCTAAGCCGCCACAAAAATCAGAAGGTGATAAAGTTACAAAAAAAAAAAAAAAAGTTTTGTGTAAGGTATAAATTGAGTATGTCTTATTATATTTTGGTTGGGGGTTAAGTTGTTAATTTGTATAGTCTCATACTATGAGACAGTCTAACACAAAATTTTCAAATTTTCCTAATATTTGGAATAAAATCCAGAACAATCATTATATTCCTTATTAATCATTCCAGCATTGTAGTAAATTAAGGAATTACTTGCGAACTGTTTTCATATTTTCCGGGTTTTTTTTTTTTTTAATTTTATTAAAAAAGAGATAATTTTTATAATATTTGTATACTCATAATTATAAATAATTTGCGAAGGTGGATGACCGAGACCATCCAAAAAGCCAACACACAATTATAAATAGTACAACACCACAAGTGTGTAATATTAATCCATTATTAAGTGGGCCCGCAATAATTAAAATGGGAGCAACATTAAGTTAAGACTGTACGTACCACTTAGCTGGTTGGAATAAAGATTTAATATCTTAAGCAGTGTGATGTTGCCAATTTCTGTGGGGATATTTCCATCAAAATTATTGTAAGACAAATCAATCGCCTCAAGTTGTGCGCATCGCCCCAAACTAGATGGTATTTCCCCGTACAATCCGTTGTAAGATAGGTCAAGCACTCTAAGCCGGGCAGCACAAATTTGGATCGGCAATCTCCCTGAAAAACCATTACCCCGCAAGATAATAGATACCAAGGATGACAAATTAAAGATGGACGCTGGAATCTAACCATTAAAATAGTTTCCACGCATATGTAGAGAAACAAGAGATGAAAGGTTCCCTATTTCAGGAGGGATGCTGCCCACAAGTCCCATATATGAAATATTCAATCGAGTTATGTGAAGAGAAGAATCACAGGTAACTCCGATCCAATTACAAAAGGAAGTTTGAGTAGTCCAATTATTGGTCAACATATTGGGAGGGTCAGAAAGGATGCGGGATTTCAAAGCAAGAAGCGAAGTAAGATCAATATTGTTGGCATCGCTATTTTGTGCGTTGCCTTGAAACATGAATAGGAGGAGGAGGAGGAGTAGCGCAATAACAAACAATGAAGGAAAGTTCTTCACGGAGGTAGACATAATTATAGATATGGGCGAAATACAACTACACCTATATATATATATATATATATATATATGTATTATTATTATGATTGGCTTTGTGGTGAAGGACATAAGACTATAGGAAGTCAATAGTATATAATGCCACCACACTTTAACGACCAAATTTCCTAAACCATTTATTACGGAGTGGTGAGTTCTAACTTGAATACTAGCTAGCTAGCTAGCGTTCCGGTCAACATAGAAGAACGACTTTAATCTATAATTGGAAAGAATTTCGTTCTATTTGAATAGAATCATTTAAAATATAAAAAAATGAAAAATATATAGATTTCGAATGACTTGATTTTATTAAATATTTAAAATTGTTCAAATTTGAAGTTTGATAAAAGCAAAATATTTGAAATTCATTTATTTAAATATTTTTTTAAATAAATATAGTAGATTTAAATCCTTAGCTCAAATCTTCCATTCAAGCACAACCTTGAATCTTTTAAATATAATATTTGAACATAACTGAGGAGCATTCATATTAAAACATTAATGATTTAAAATCATTTTGAAATGTTAAAGTGTGTAATGTGAGAGTGTTTTATTTTTATTTTAAGAACATGAAAGATAACATGAGATGTTCTAATGAAAAGATTGAAATGTATTGAAAAACAGAGTGAGTATATCTTTAAAATTAATTAACAATAACAAAAAGAATTTATATGAATTCGCACAAAAAAAAAAATACTCATGAATATTAGGAGGAGTAGCGCAACAACAAACAATGAAGGAAATTTCTTCATGGGTGACGACATAAACTTGGGTATGGGCGAAATACAACAACCAGAGCTACAGCTATGTATATATGTATGTGTATACATAATGACAAAATTTTCTATGAACACAAATTCACAAGATTTTTTCAAGCATATATATATATATATGAAATATCACTGTTATACGAAGTGTCATTTTACGACAGTTATACATATAAAGTGTCACTATTTTTTAATCAAAGAATTTTTTGTCACTATATATATATATATATATAGTTTTGATTACTTCCTAGTCCTCTTATGTTCTTCACCACAAAGCCTTTTCATAATACATATATATTTAAAGAGAAAATTATAAAATACATTAGGGTGCCGCTATACATACCTCAATTTCCTCTAAATATACCCCAATTGCTAAATATACCCCAATTAAGATAAAAATTATTTTAAAATACTAAACATACCCCATTTTCTTCTCATTATAATCTTTCTCATTTTTTACTAAAATCATCTTCTCTCTTGAGTAATATTCCACAGTTGAAAAGAAAGAAAGCAACACACCATTTTGCTATGAGAATCATTTTAGAAGGATTCGGACGGTTTCCACATCATTTTCATGGAGGATCTCGTCGGAGCTATTTTTCTCCAGCCCTGAAACCATCATTTTTGCAATTCAAGATTCCGTCATTTGCCACCCTCTCTGCTCTACCAATGGCGGTTCTCTTCAACAAACGCTCTATTACGATCCAATGCGTTGGTTTCTCAACCGGACATATTTCAGACCGAAACTATTACAACAATAAATGCGTGAAAAATCTGAACCCAAAATCAAATTACTGTAAAATATAGAGACAAAAAAAATTCATTCGTCAAAAGACTACAGAATTTAACACAACTCCACCGATTAAAACAAAAAAGGGGTAAAAATTCAGTAGGTCTTAAAAAATTGCTAAAATTTCAAAGCCGAACTCGTAAAAGGCGAAAGCATAGGCGCTGAAATGAGTATTAAAAAACTAATTCATAAGAAGAATTGAATGAAACAGTAGCCGGGAGATTGGATTTGTTGAGATGTGATGATATGATGGCCTGATTTTATTAACCAATTTAGTGGATGTTTAAGTCTATGAGTACTCTGCTTCCTGGAATTTTTTCAAGATCAATAAGCTTTTAAGAAATGTTAATATTAATGGAGATTAAAATAAATGTTCATGGAAACAGGGAGGAGATTACATTAAATATTTATGGAAACAGGGGAGAAGATTAAATAAATGTTTATGGTAACAGTGGAGGAGTTATAAAATTTAATTTAATTTATTTTTATATTTATTTATACAAGGGTATTTTAGTCATTTTAAGTATGTCTATTTTTGTCTATAAAATTTTTGGGGTATGGTTAGAGTAATTTGGGGTATGAATAGTGCCTCCCAATACATTATTCACAAAATTGACATTTATTATAAATTAATTGTGTAAAAAGATATGCTTTTCTGTAGAAAAATATTATATTTCTGTGCAAATATTGCGAACCAATTTATAAATATAATATTTTTTAAAATCAATATGCAAATGCTACCTAAAATTTACTCATATTAATATAATTTAAATATATATGTATTATGAAAAGACTTTGTGGTGAAGGACAGTAGAGGACTAGGAGGTCAATACTATATAATGTCACCACACATTAAAGACCAAATTTCCTAAACCATTTATTATGGAGTGCTGATTTCTAACTTGTATACTAGCTAGCTACTCTTATTTAGTGTTCCGGTCAACTTAGAAGGACGACTTTAATCTATCAAATTGGAAAGAATATTATGTTGTGTTTTGGTAGAATTATTTGAAATGTAAAAATTAAAAAATATATGAATCTCAAATGACTTGATTTTGTTAAGTATTTCAAATTACTCTAATTTGAAATAGGATTAAAGCAAAGTATTTGAAATTTATTTTTTAAAATATTTTATTCAAATAAATATAGTGAATTTAAAATCCTTATCTCAAATCCTCCCATTCAAGCACAACCATAAATCTTTTAAATATAATATTTTAACATAACTGACGAGAATTCATATTAAAATATTAATAATTTAGGATTATTTTGAAATATTTAAAGTGTGTATTGTGAGAGTGTTTTTATTTTAAGAACCAGAAAGATAACGTGAGATGTCCCAATGACTATACAAAAAAACTGGAATTTTAGCGACTGCCATAACGACCGTTTTACATTTTGGTCAAGTTTAGTCGATTAGTGACCCCCGACGATCGTTAATTGCACTAAAATCTCAATGACCATCACAAAATGGTCGCTATTAATTTATTTGACCATTTAGCGACCGCCTACAATTTATTTATTGAAATTAGCGACCGTCTGGGCAGTCGCTACTCTTTGAAATGAAAGCGGGCAATCCGAAATCGATGGCCCGATTCGTTTTTAAATTTTAGCGACTGCCCAGTGGCGATCGTTAAATTTAATATTAAAATTGCGACCGCCTAGGCGGTCGCTAAATATGGGATCTGATGTGGGTTGTTGGGCAATAATTGCCCGATTCGATTTCTTTGTTTAGCGACCGCCTAGGTGGTCGCTAAAAACGAATATAGAACGGCTTTTGCCCCAATTTTTTTAATTTGTTTCGTGGCAAAACCCCCAATTTCTCTCCCAAAAACCTCTCAAATTCAAACGGGCAGTGTTTCAACATTTTGGTGGCAATTGTGCGAGTCTATTATCACATCGTGCTCGTTGCTTCAAATTCACCGTACGTTTTTATAAGTTTACTGTTTAATTCTTAATTTATTTGAATATGGTTTAATTAGTTGATTTTTGTGTAAGTTTAACATTAGTTGATTTATTATAAGGTTAACATTATTTGTTGTGTATTATGTTTGATATGTTTTATTGTGAATAATTACATATTAGAATTTATATGAATTAGAATTGATAATATGTATTAGAATCGATAATGTAAATAATTACATGTAGGCTTGATATATTTATTGTAATTGATATATGATTATAATGGATTTTTTATTTTAAAAAATTGGATATGCTAGTTTATAGTCGAAACTATGCCGAAGTTTTTTATAATTTAAATGTGATATATTTAATAAGTGTGTTTGGGGTCCGGCACACACCAATGTGGTGAGGAGATATGGTGCAGTAAAGTGTAGGACCGGATGAAGGAAATCGTCTCCAATCTGAAGAAAAGATGGATAGCAGAGGAGACAATTGACTTAGGGAAGGACTCAAATGGACGGATCATTTGGGAGGGCTTGGCGCATTACTGGATGGATCTAACAGACCAGGAGAGGGCCCGAAAGGCCAAAGAAAATCTACTGAGCAACCCTACCGGATAGGGTGTCGCCATACATTGTGGTGGCTTCTGGACCATTTACGAGCATGGGCCCGCCTTTGTAAGTATTTCAATTTATAATACTCAATTTTTAATTAATTATTATATTTAATTAAATTATTATAATTAATTTTTATAGGAGAAGAAGCACGGACGGATGCCCAAGCACGTCGAGTCACTTTCCTTTGCTCGCCCAGTGAATGAGACTAGGACATCCACATATGCCCGCACCACCGGCCTTCACGTAAGTATCTTAGAATTTACTTCTAAATAAAATTTAATTATTCTATTAAATTTAAATTAATATTTTATTTTGTTTAATTTCAGAATAAGATGCTATTGAGGAGGCTCAGACACAAGCAACACCTACCCCGAAGAACCCTACACCTACCCCTATTAACGAGGACCGCATTTATATTGATTTGGCCGAAGTAAAAAAAGGGAAGACAGTAGGATTGGACAGTTACAGTAAGATTGTCCGTCAATCGCACCGCCGGAGCTCATCATCCTATTCACTGCCCTCTCATCCTAACGTCGATATGCAGTAGGAAATCGTCAAGCTGAAGGACAAGTTGTCCAAGTAAGAGAGAATGAATATCAAGATGTAGGCTTGGTTGAGTCAGTTTAGACTTTTACCGGTATTCCACTACCGATGAACTCGGATGATGAGGATGTGAACGCTGGTGCGGGTCGCGGTGCCGGTGCGGGTCCAGGTCGGGGTGCGGGTGGCGGTCCCTGTGGGAATGAGGATGAGGGTGGGGATATTGAGGGATGGAATTTAGATTTTAATTTTGATTCCTAGTTAATTTTTATGTTGAACAATATATTTATTTTTGGATTGAATATTTATTAAGTATTTTAACTTTCTATTAATATTGTTTGAATTTTTAAATTTTATATTTTACATCAAATTTATTTGTTATGATATCAAATTGTAGTAATTTAGAATATTAATTTGTTGATTATTTATGTAGTGTGTATTCTAAAATATTAAATTTATAATATTAAAAAAATTGTGTTAATGAAATAAATATATATGTAATAAAATTATTAATAAAAATAAATTAATTTGATAAATTATAAAAAAATGTGGTTCAATTTGGTGATATATACAATTAATTGCATAAAAACAAACAAATTAAAATTTTAATATTGTAAATTATTAAATTTATAACATTAAATATTTTGTTGAAATATATATATATATATATATATATATATAAATTAAGTATCAAAGGATTAATTTGATGAATTTAAAAAAAACGTGATTGTTGGTCCCTTAAGTGGTCAAGGTCTAGTGGGGGGTGAATAGACCTTAAAAATCAAAACAAGTTTTCAAATTTTAAAAAAATGAATTCTAGAACCTTACAGTCACCTCTTTTAAGTTTAAAAACAAGGAGTCTACAAGAGATTTTATGGACCACAAATGTTACAGCTGTGGACTTAAGAAGTCTACAGCTGCAGAGTTATAAAACATGCAAATAAAGAAATCAACTTGTAGACAAAATATCAGAGGGGTTCTCACACTTAAAAGTGTATTGAGAGACCTCTAATGTGCAGCGGAAATAAGTGTAAGTGTAATGAAAAACAATATGAACAAACTGAATAGTTGAGTGACCTAGACAAGTCTACAGCTGTAGAGTTCAGTTCCTTTGTGAAAAACACAAAGTTTTTATGCAGTAATTTTAAAGAATGATGAACGTAACAATAAAGTAAATATGCAATACAGAAATTAAATAAATAACAGAAATAAAACAAGAATTTATAGTGGTTCAGAGTCTATGAATAAGAACTCCTACATCCATTGTTACACCACTTAGGTGCCAAATTCACTAAGAACAGTAGTTCCCCCTTAGAACTAGATTCATTCAAATTTCTATTCTAACAAGAGATAAACTACTATCCTATTCACCCAGAATAAATAACTCACAAAGAGTTAACAAAACCTCACAAAGAGATATCTACACAGGGTAGAAATAATAAAAACAAGTGAGGGAACAACAACAATAGTGATTCTTTCTAAGAAAATCCTAACCAACTATCCTATGAATCACAGGGAATAACAAAGAAAATAAGCGCTCTCTCACTCTCTCTCTCTCTCTGGTTTGTTGGCTGTAGACTTGCTTAGGTTGAATGCTTGAATCCTCAGGTTGTTGTTGTTGCTGCCTCTGAGAACTTTCTCTATTTATAGATGAAGAGGTGTGTCTTATCCGTTGAGGAATTCAAATTTGAATTCAGGATAAGGCTCCTCTTACTCTCTATAGCCTTGCATGTGTGAAGTGATCCTCATCCTTCACACAGAATAGTACTGGTTGTACTATTTGTCTTCATTCACATAATTCTGGTTGACTTGATTTAATCTTCAATAAACATCCAGATTCTCTGTGATAAACTCCTCTTAAGTATTCTATAGTGAGTGCAAAATTGCTACACTAATTTGAGCTTAAGGGTCTTGATAATCTTCATTAATACTTGATCTTGTACTTCAGTCTTCAAACGGTTGAATCAGCTGTAGGGACTTTAACTATACAGTTGTAGAGTCCTGAAAATAAAGAAAATAGTTGTAGGAATAATATTACAGCTGTAAGGTCATGTTTAGCTGTAGACTGATCAAATGTACAGCTGCAAACTTCCCTTTCACAACTATAACTTCCTTAGCCAATTTTCTTGTAACAAAGTATTAGTTTCAGTTTAATAAGAATACATGTTTTGCACACATCAAAATCTAACCAAGGTACTTAACAGTGACTCAATTTGAAATTATATACTATTAATTGCAAAAAATGGATAAATTAAAACAAATTTAGTAATGTGAATTATTAAATTTATAACATTAACAAAATTCTATTGAAATATACATACATAAATAAATTAGACACAAAAAGAAATTAATTTGATGCATTTTTTAAAAAAAATGTGACTCAATTTGGAGTTATATACATTTAGTTGTAAAAAATTAAACGAAATCAACAAGTGCCCGAGTGGAACACATCACCTCTAAGATGCAAAGAGGTCAAGTGTTCGACTCCCCCTGGGCGCGAATAGGCTCATATATAATATGTGATGATATAGTTAAATTAATATTTACGACAAGTTTATGTGAACTCGCATTAAAAAAAACCTACTCATATTAATATATATATATATATATATATATATATATATACACTCCCTCCGTTCCACTATAAATTGCTCATTTTGTTATTTTTGTCCGTTCCATTATATGTTGCTTATTCATTTTTTTTTTGGAAACTAATATTCAATTTTTTTTTATTATTTTCAATACTTTTACAATATTCATATAACTTTTTTCATTTTCTCCTTCACATCACTTGTACTATATCAATATTTTTATACCGTATTTAATATTAATGCCAAAAAATTATAAGCAACTTACAATGGAATGAAAGGAGTGTATGATAAGATGACAAGGCTTTTGATTGATAAAAGACAAAAGTGGATGACTTGGAAGGCAATGCTAAAATCTCACCCAGACATTATGGAACGACAAATTTTCCTAAACCACTTATAAGGACGACTCTGGAGTATCTAGTGATTCCTAATTTCTAACTTGAAAACTACTCTGGAATATCCAGTGATCCGGTCAAGTTAATTAGAAGGACGACTCATCTTAAATCTTTAAAATACGCTCCCTCCGTTCACACAAACTCGCAATTAGAGGGACATATATTAAGAAAAAAAATAGAATAAAATAAAGGGTGACTTACAGGTTTAAAAATGTCACTATATTTACAAATAGGTGCTGTGCAGAAAAAAAATGCAATTTTGTGCAAATATTTTGAACCTATTTGTAAATATAGTGATTTTCTTGAACCTATATATAAATCATTCTAAAATAAAAGAAAAGGTAGTGTTTTAAGGGGTATTTAGTATTTTATATATAAAGTAAAAAAAGAATAAAATAAAAGAAAAGGTAGTGTTTTAAGAGGTATTTAAGTACTTTATATACAAAGTAAAAAAATTAGTTGAAATGAGTGTAACGTGAATCCAAAGATAAAATAGTAAAAACATTTTATATAAATATATAAATATTGTGAGGCTGGAATTTATGAAAGGATTTTCTTTTTAGTGTGTAAATTCTCTTATGTGACTTACCAAAAGAAAAGTCTGTAAATTCTTATATCACGCATGAAGTAATGTTTTAATATAACTACAGAGCATTCATATTAAATCATCAATAAATTTAAAGTTGAAATGCGAGAATGCAGGCATAAATCGAATCCAACCCAATTAAATAAACGGCACTTAAAAAGTAGTTTTCGGACAGATAAAAATCTATTGGAAATTTGAGTACAACAAATTTCTTGACATTCACAATTGGGACAATTTCAAAAATGTCCTTTTTTACATGGACAATTTCTTTTTTGCCCTACTTCTGTAAAACTTTCAATTTTGTCCAAAATGGAGATAAAAAGACATTAATACCCTTCTTGCCTTATTTTTAATTATAACCCAATTAACTTTCTTATCTCCCAAATCAAACACACCTACTCCCTTAATACATATTAATTGAAATTTAAAAAAATCAAAATAAAATATAACACATTCCGGCGAGCTGACGGCGGACGCGCCGGAAGTCTGCAATTTCGCCAGAATCCATGGAAGGAAAGTCCTCTCGCTGCCGGAATTCATCTTGTAGATGTCACAGAAACGAGCGCCTCCACACAACCATCTGTCCTCTGTCCCAGGTCGAAGCTTTCTATCGGAATTAATGGCCGCCATTGAAGCTATCGTCGAAACCGTCCCCCATTACATAACTTCTTCCCCAGCCTAAATTTTCCAGATTAAAAAACAGAGATTGTTACCAAAAATAAAAAACAGAGATTGTTCTTTCCCAATTGGGCCGATTGAAACCTTTTATTCGTCTTCTCCACCAATTGAAGCACAGCAACCCATCCACCATCTCCATCTTGCGCCGAGGCCCGAAAAATCGACCAAGAAGCACATCCATCGCTCATTTAAAAATACCGTCCACGCCCCAGTTCTTCAAACCACCATGTTCAAAATTGAAATCGACAGCCTCTGCACCGCGGTCAACGTCGCGTCGCGTCGTCCCGTCGGAAGGGCTGCCGTCGGTGGGGTCGTCGGAAGGGCCTGCGGTTGGATGGGAAGAAAATATTTCGATGGAAGGGCATGCGCCGTTGGATGGGAAAGGCCTGCGCCGCCGATTTGCTGGAAGAGAAGAAACGATTTGGAATTGGGAAGGAGCCTTTGTGATTAAATAGGGTAATTAATTGGGGAAATAATTAATTTAAATATACGATTAAATTATTGGAAAGAAAGTGTTTGGATGAAAGAATAAGGGGTATAATGGACAATTCTCCTTCAATTTGGACAATTTTGAAAGATTTTAAAGAGATGGGCAAAATAGATATTGCCCACATCAAAATGGACGATTTTGTGTATTTTTCTTCACAATTTGCACCTTATTGAATACGCTCTTTCATATCTTCATTTTATGAAAGAAAATATTTGGGTTGATTCAAGGATAATGCCTAGTATTTCTTCATATTCAAGGAGATGCCAAAATATATATTATCAGTCAAATAAGAAAATATATATCTCTCTCTTTCTAACCATTAACTGAAAATGAAAATGAACTTGTCTTTTTCTGTCTCTAGCCATTATAAATTTGAGGGGTGTTTGATTCAAAATTTTCAATGAAAATAATAATTATTGAATAGTGACGATTGTATTGTTAGTATTTTTCACTAATTTTGGAATATGGGGAATTAAAAAAAAAATTGGTTGAAGAATGAATGGATTGATTGAGGAAAAACTATTATAGGAGGAGAGTTAGTTAATCAAAATTGAGTAAATATTATAACTTATTTTGAATCTTATTACTCTATATGAAGTATGATAAAGATGAATATATCATATTTTTATTCTATTAACCACCCTATTATAATTACCATCGAGGAATTTTGAACCAAGGATAAGAAATTTTGAACCAAGGACCCCCTAAATTAAATATTTTCTTACCTTTACTTGGTTGTGTTACTTTTGTAAGAATTACAATCCCCCCCTCAAATTAAACTTTGATTGTCTTACAAAATTACTCATGCATGTCATGGGAAATTAGTGTTCCCGATATGTTTGGGGACAGGTGTATAGAAAACAATAAAGGTTTGCTTAGGAGACCAGATGCACTACAATTGCTTGATAAGATGTATAATGGCCGCTTGATACCAAACTCTTAGCTAGCTTGGTAACACTCTTACTACTTCTCTTATATATGTATTATTTATTTCTGTTGATTAAATCTTTTCAGTTATTAGAAATGTAATTTTCATGCACAACTTAGAAAAGTAGTAGGGGTCTTTCAACATTATAGTCTTCCACAATAACATTTTCCTTTTCAACTCTAGAGACTTAAGTGGTTTCTTTTGCAGCATCGTCTGAAATATATACCGTCGTGGTACTCGATCCAAGACAGTGGATAAGATGGGAATATGTATGTAGTAAAGCAAGTAATCTCAACTTTTGAGGCTAATATAGATTGTTAATATGTTACTAAAATATTTTCATGTGATATACTCATTTAATTTTCTGATACATTTTTGTTAGTATAAATTGTTAATATTCTACTACAATGTTTTCATGTGTTTAAAGTTGTTATTCGAATTGAATAGCCGCGTATAAGTGAGTAGAGCATGAGCTTGCATTAGGCTCTGTATATGAGAATTTTATTGTAATTTTGATATTATATATATGATCATTGACAAAAGCATTGGTAAATCAATTTCTAATTGGGATAGATCTTTTTTTCAAGTAACATTATCATTCTATATAATAACCACATTAACTTTACCCCAATCCTGAAAATTAAATTCATAAAAATAAAATGCACGACAATGCTACATATACACTAATTATGAAGTTCAATTTTTGAAAAAAGTATTACTGAAAAACAACAGTACATTGATTTATAATTATACACAAGCATTTCAACTAATGACTCGACAGTCACAATTTCAAAGGCATACATGGTATCACCTGCAATGTTTTCTTATTCCACAATGTGTATGATGGAACATATTATGGAACACACAAAAAGCACAATTCATCAAACCACATTGGCCTTCCATATTGAAGAATGATATAACCCAGAATAACCCCTATTACGAGGCCACATCCGTATCCCAACAGAACAACTTGCCATGTAAGTCCATCAAGAAAACCACCATCATCATCATCATAATCATCCTGTTGATTGGGATCCCCTTCACATTTTTTGGTCAGTGGACGTCCGCACAATCCCGAGTTCCCAATGTAGGAATCATTTTCAAATATAGAAAGCTGGCCACGTTGAGGTATTTGTCCCACAAGATTATTCATTGAAAGGTTCAGTCTACCAAGAAATGTCAGCTTTGCAAGTTGGCTCGGAATTTCACCCTCCAATTTGTTTGAAGACAAGTCCAATGCTTCAAGTGTCGTCATATTCCCAAGAGACGTAGGGATGCGTCCCGTGAGACGGTTATGGGACAAATTGAAGTGCCTCAGAGAATTAAGCTCTCCTATGGAATTGGGAATACTCCCAGAAAATCTGTTGGATGACATGTCTACAATAGTAAATGTTATCCAAAGTGTACCTATTGACCACTCCTTACCTTTCAAAATAAAATTTAAAGAGTCTTGATAAGTTAAAAAGTATTCTGCTAAAGTGGCATTTTCCTTCACATCAATCATGCCTCTGAAATTCTTGAAATACCATTCAGGCAAAAAAGCCACTGAAGTCATTCCCAGATATATCAAAGACTTGCAATCGCTGAAAAGGCAGCTCAGTTGTCTTAGAGGCGCGCAAAAGGGTGCCGTGGAATTTGTTTGACCTCAAGACGAGGACTCGGAGCTCAGTAAGAGCTTAATTCCATCCAAAATGGAAACGCGCCCTGTATTCGGTTGTTTCCTATATGGATGATCTCAAGTTGTGCACAGTTGAGAAGAAATTCAGGCAATGTTCCTCCCAATTTATTACCATACAAGTTAAGAATACGAAGATCACAACCCTGAGAAAATGTGGCCGGAGCCGCTCATGTGGTTTGTGTTTAAATCCAAGTATTCTAAAGAGTTAGTCAAGTTTCTTAAACACGGTGGAATGTTTCCTTCCAAGGTGTTATTAGAAAGATGGAGAGACCAAAGGGAAGTTAAGTTGCAAATGGACGATGGAATGTGCCCAAATAATTTGTTGGAATAGAGTATTAGGGCATCCAAACGTGATAAATTGCCAACGGTGTGAGGTATTATACCAGAAAGTTGGTTTTCCCCAATATTTAGTTCAAACAAGTTTTGGGATATCTCAAGTCCCTGAGGAATGGGGCCCTCAAACATATTACTCGAGAGATTGATATAAGTTTTGTTAGCTGTGAAAATGTTCCTTGGAATGATTCCTGCAAATGTGGTGCAAAATGGAAAAAATTAGTAATTAGTTGGTCCATTGACCGTTTAGTTGGTTCTCTACGATTCAAAATGTAAAGATAACATACTTTTAGTCCAACAAAATATATAATCTATGCATGAAACTGGATGAATTGATGATTTACAAAAATATGATATTTTGTGAAAGTTTGTCAGTGTGGAGATAATGTCTATTTAATATAAGCAACTATACCCTATATTATTTGAAATTCCCTCTAAAATCCACTAATTTGAAATTTTGAATATCTTATCCAAATAAATAGAATGAAGGGTCAGTTACATTGAAGACCAAATTATGTAGTAATACTACAACTAAGGCTACCTATATTTTAAAAATACAACTAGGGCCAAATATAGCCTTTTACACCTACAATTGTGTACCGGCGAGTATAATGGTGTACTATAGTACATATATGTGTACCTCGAATGATGATGTTGCACTATTCATGTCAGATAGTGTACTGTTCACATCACATCATACGCTGTTCACGTCACATCCCATAATTATTGTGTACCGTTCAGTATAATATTGTACTATAGTGCATATATGTGTACCAGATCTGATTAATCTTAATTTGATTAATCTTATAGAATTTCATACATTTTTCTATACTAATTGGATTGAATGTGCTTAATTGTCGAGAAAGGTACTTTGTATTATTTTTAGGTAAAATTGAAGATTATTAGTAAAATACAAGATTAATTTTCATTGAATTAATTGAAAAAATGGGCTCAATTCTATTCATAATTTTCAGCCCAATTTCGGTTAATTAATGAAAGCCCATCAGCAAGCCATCTCACGTGTAATTCATGGAAAGGAAAAGGATAAAAATCATGAGGCCCACAATCTGGTGTGCTCTAATCAAGAAGACAAAATGGGTTCATACTTTGACTAAGTAATCAGAGGAAGTTAATTGCTGAAAAGAAAGAGGAAAACGTGGCCTTCCTATTACCACATGTTTGAAATCAGATATTTGAAGAAACAACTGTTTGTTTGCCATTTTACCACTCGTCTCTGCAAGAACCCACCCAGAATTCACGCCAGTCCCAATCCATTTGTTTGCTATTTTCACCGGAAAATCCCCTTCTACTGCCGGAATTGGACCACGCAGAGAAGAAAGCCTCCAGTTTGCCGGAAATCGCACCATTGCCGCCCCACAGCTTCGTCGAAGCCCATCCTCCACCGTTGCTGAAGCCCAGCACACCGCCCACTTCGCCGAAAACTGGAATCGATCCCTAATGCCTGGAGCGACTCCTCAATCGCCGGGATTCTCTCACCATCACGCCGGAAGCCACCGACCCCTGTTCTCGCCTCTGTTCTCGTTGCCGGAAACTGGAAAGTCACCGGAAGCTCAGCCTTGTTCCAGCCGCTGCTCTGTTGTCTCGCAGAAGAAGGAGATGTTTCGTCGGAGCTTGAACCTGTAGAAAGCCTCTCCTGTTTCTCGACGGCCCCGTCGGAAGAACCAGCTTGTGAGTGAGAGAGAGAATTTAGGGATAGATTTTCTGAGGATTTTTTGTCTGTGAGGGAGAGAGAGAATTTAGGGAGAGAGATATATTTAAAATTCAAACACAACCTAATACAGCTGGAGCAATGATACACCTATGCTATGATAGCCGAATTTAGGGAGAGAGATATATTTAAAATTCAAACACAACCTAATACAGCTGGAGCAATGATACACCTATGCTATGATAGCCAGCTATGCTATGAGAGAGGAGGCAGGCTGATGGAACGTTATATCAGATAGGAGAAAAAGTTGGAAGAAACAGCAGTGGCAATCCGTAAATTTTGTATTTTATTGGGGTATAATATAAGTATAATGGTCCTAGGTGAGATTATGAAACAGTAGCAGACCTTAGATGTAGTTATAGTATCTAAACGAGGCTTTAGCTGTCATTTTCCCTAGAATGAATTTATATTGTGAATTTTAAAATTGGTTGTACCAAATTTCTCAATTCAAACAGAACCTAAGCTCTTCTCCATCTTTTCTATTTGATTCGACAACATGGAAGATTGAACAATAGTTATATTGAGGGGCATTTGTAAATGATACATTTGAAAGAATTATCTTCAAATTGGTACAATATGCAAAAAAAAATAAAAAATCTAACATATATTTATTTTATTATACAAAATTTTTATATCAATTTAAAATAATACTTTAAAAATACACCAATTTAAAATTATTCCTTTTATCTACATAGCCATAAAACCGAGCATAGGCTCAAACAATTCAGAATCATGATTTATATCATTATGCTTTCTCAAATGACAGTATTATGTGCACCATACACTATTAATAATAGTTTCTTCATAAAAATTGATACTACTATTTTTTTATAAAAAATTATATTATTATTTAGTGGTGTATAGTGTACAAGTTGTACAATTTTTTTTTTTTAAAGATTGGTGCTA
Source organism: Prunella vulgaris (assembly GCA_026898435.1). NCBI lineage: Eukaryota > Viridiplantae > Streptophyta > Magnoliopsida > Lamiales > Lamiaceae > Prunella > Prunella vulgaris. Next base: position 92,084 of record JAPKLY010000872.1, on the reverse strand, counting down.
ATACTTTAAAATTTTGAAATTATTGACTTTTCTACTAAAAACAAGTTTGTTTTTTAGTGATAACATAAGTGATTTTTTTTAAAAAAATACACCTGAAATGCACTCAGTGTATACATGATTAATGTTTTCATTAAAGATGAAGTCCAAACAGCTCTGAAATCCATATCTCAATACTTGCTCTTTTGATGGGAATAATTTTTTTCAAGGACCATAACTCTCCAAATTGATAATTTTAGGATAATAACTTTTAAAAAATAAATAACAAATGCCCATAATTTTTTGATAAAAAATAAATTTAGTCCAACAAGGTCTAGTTCTAGTGTTAAATTGATGGTCAAAAGCGAAATAATATCGTTTGAAAGATTAAATTGGTGACTTCTCCTAATGATCCTTATGTAGCATCCATGTTTGCTAATTAAAAAAAGTCAAATATAATTAGTACACATGAATGCTACATCAGCACCCTTATTGGGAATCATCGATTTCAGACATCAATATAACATTATATCGCTTTTTACTATCAATTTGGGACCAGAGTTGGATCTTGTCAAATAAATTGAGATTGAATCTGATTAATAAATTATGATTTTAAAACTAAATCTATTTTGTCAAAATATTATGGGACGATTTATAATTTAAACTGAACTTTTATAAGTTATAATTGAGATCAAATCAACTCAAACCAGGCTAATTCCAATTTGGGATGATTTCGGCTGAAATTCGGAAAGATTGGCCCATTAGCTTGTGCAATATTATCTATCCAAAAATTATCTCCAATAATTTTGGTACCAGAGTGCAAGTGTACGAATAAATGGCAACAACCCCTAATTCTAATTTGTCATATACAACAACCTAGATTCCAATTTTCAATGGTGAACACTATGATTATTGGGGTTCTCAGATGGAGACTGTTTTCTTTCACAAGATCTCTGGAAAGTGATTGAAGAAGGCTATAAGGAACCACCAAAAGAAGAAGATGCCCAATGGACTGCAGAAAATCAAAAGGAATACAAGGAGAACGTCAAGAAAAACGCAGCAGCACTGAGATTTATTCAATAAGGTGTGAGCAAAACCATTTATCCAAAAAATTTCGGTATCAAGAAGGCAAAGGATGTTTGGGAAACTTTGAAGACAGAGTTTCAAGGATCTGAAAAAGTGATTGCTATCAAGTTGCAATCCTTATGGAGTCAATTTTATAACTTATCAATGAAAGAAAGTGAACTTGTCAAAGATTATTTCTCTAGAGTTTCTGAAATCATCAACCAAATTAAAAGCTATGGAGATGAAGTTCCTGAGAAGAAAGTGGTCGAGAAGATGTTGAGAAGTCTTCCACAAAAGTTTGAGCATATAGTTGCTGTAATTTCAGAAACAAAGGATCTTGCAAAACTCAGTCAATATGAACTTATGGGATCATTGGAAGCACATGAGCAGAGAGTAAACAAGTACAACAATCTGCCATTGGAGCAAGCATTTCAAGCAAAATCCAATGTTTCTAAAAAGCCATTTCAACAAGGAAGAGAAGGATCATCTCAAGGACAATCAACCAATAGAGGTCGGGGCAAATATCACCAAAGTAATGGTAGAGGCAAATATCAACAATCAGGTTACTCTGAATCTGAATGTTTTGTGTGTCATAAAAATGGTCATGAATCTAGAGATTGTTGGTTGAGATGCCGTAAATGCAAGATACCTAATCATTCTGAGAGAGATTGTTGGTTCAAAGAAAAAGATGATAAAAAGGGGAAACAAAATGCAAGTAATTTTTCAGCAGAAAATGTTACAAATAAATTGTTCTCTACAATGGAGGGTGAAAATTCTGGTTCTACACGGTATTTGGATAGTGGGTGTAGCAATCATTTAACTGGAAATCAAAATGAGTTTCATGAGTTAGATAGAAGATATTCTTCTCATGTTGAGCTTGGTGATGGAAAGCGTGTAAATATAATGGAGTTGTAGTTGTCCACACCAGCGAAGGTAACAAAAAATTCATTCATGATGTTCATTTTTCGACAAATATTTCTCAAAATCTTTTGTGTATTGGGCAGATGATGAAAAGAGGTTATAAGTTGATTTTCTATGACGAAAAATGTGAGATTTTTTATAAAAAGTCTGGAGATTATATTGTTGTGAAACTGACATCCAATAATTTGTTCCCCCTCAATTTGAACTCCTTTGTTGCTTTGAAAAGTGGAACTTCAGATGACACAAATCTTTGGCATTTGAGATATGACCATTTAAATCTCAGAGGGCTGCAACTATTGAAGCAAAAGGACATGGTAGTCGGTCTTCCTCACATAAAATGCACAGAAAGTGTTTGTGAAGGCTGTGTTTTAGGGAAAATGCATCGTCTTCCCTTTCCAAAGATGGCGTGGAGAGCTCATGCTCCACTGGAGTTAGTGCATTCAGATATTTGTGGTCCAATAAGGACACCATCTTTGGGAAACAAAAGGTATTTTCTTTTGTTTGTTGATGATTATACTAGACTGACGTGGGTTTATATTCTTGAACAAAAATCAGAAGCATTCGCAAAGTTCTTGAATTTTAAAGCTCTTGTCGAAAAGCAAAGTGGATACGAGTTGAAGTGTCTAAGAACGGATCGAGGAGGAGAATTCATCTATAAGCCATTTCTGAAGTATTGCAAAGATGAAAGGATTCAAAGGCAGCTTACAGTTCGGCACACACGGTGTTGCAGAAAGAAAAAACCGTACAATTGAAGAGATGGCCAGGAGCATGATGAAAAGCAAGGGACTTCCAGATCAGTTTTGGGTAGAAGCCGTGAATACCGTTGTGCATATTCTGAATCGATCACCGACGAAGGTTGTGCGCAATAAAACACCATTTGAAGCATGGCATGGAAGAAAACCTGTTGTAAGTATGTTGAAAGTTTTTGGTTGCTTAGCATATGTACTTCTTCCTTCTCAAAGTACAGAAAATTTTGATGGCAGAGGAGAAAAAAATGATATTTATTTGGTATAGTGATGAATCCAAAGGGTATCGTTTATATAATCCCTCAACTAATGAGTTGGTGCATTCAAGGGATGTTATTTTTTATGAAAATGCTGCATGGAAATGGGAACCTGAATATGAGCAAATTCCTGTTGAATTAACTTCACTTGTGCCATTACATTCTCCCAAAGAAGTTGTTGATCCCTCAAGTAGTAATTCTCATGAAGAAAATTCTGGTTTTGATTCCAAAAATCATACAAGAAAATATTATTCTTAGTTGAAATTTATGCATCATCTACTGTTGCATTGTTTGTAAGTGAACCACAGTGTTTTGAAGAAGTTGTCAAAGAGGAAGAATGAAGAAAAAGCATGGATGAGGAAATGAAAAGTATTGTAAAAAATCAAACTGGGTAGCTAGTTGACCTTTCAAAAGAAAAAGGAGGCAATTGGCTTATAATGGGTTTTGAAAACCAAGTTTAATGAAGATGGGATGGTGCAAAAGTATAAGGTGCGTTTAGTTGCGAAAGGCTATGCTCAACAACCTAGAGTTGATTTTACAGAAACATTTGCCCCTGTTGCTCAAATGGAAACAATAAGAGTATTTCTTGCTCTTACAACTCAACGATGAATTGGAAGATGAGGTTTATGTCATGCAACCTGAAGGTTTTGAAGTAAAAAATAAAGAAGAAAAAGTTTACAAGTTACACATCTTTATGGGCTTAACCAAGCTCCAAGGTGCTGGAACAACTAGATTGATGCTTTGAGAGAAGTGGATTCATGAAAAGTCCATCTGAACCATCTCTGTATGTGAAGAAAAATGGAGCTGATTTTTTTATGGTTTGTCTTTACGTTGATGATTTGATTTATGCAGGAACGAATCATGCAATGGTGCAATGGTTTAATGAGATAATGATGAAAGAGTATGAGATGTCTGATCTTGGATTGATGAAATATTTTTTGGGCATTAAAGTACCGCAAGAAACAGGGCAGATTTTCATTTCTCAAGAGAAATACGTTTCAGATTTGCTAAAAAAAATTCGAATGGAGAATTGCAAGTCTGTAGCAACTCCGATGGGGTTATATGAAAAGTTGAAGCAGGATGATGGAGTTGAAAAAACATATTCAACTGTTTATAGAAGTCTTGTTGGCTTTTTAATTTATCTAACAAATACAAGACATGATATCTTGTATCATGTTAGCCTCATTTACAGGTTTATGAGTGAGCCAAGCAAACTTCATTTTGCAGCAGTGAAGAAAATCCTTCGTTATCTTCAAGGCACAAAAAATTATTGGAATCAAATATGCAAAGGAGGAAGACGCTGAGTTAGTTGGTTTTACGGACAGTGATTGGGCTGAAGTCAAGATGATAGAAAGAGTACATCAGGATACATTTTTTTGCCTTGGATCTAATCTCATCTCATGGAGTTCTAAAATTAATAAATAAAATTACAAAAGGTAAAACAAAATAGGTATCGAATCACAGAGTCCTCTTGTCGCAAAGTTAATATATTTTTTTTCAAAATATGTCGAATAGTGATAATACTTATGTTCCCTCTGTTGAATCTCCTGTTGACGGTTCTTCAAACCCTTCCCCTGCCACCACTGTCCCTGTATGTTCACCATGTTACTGTCCAAGTTGGACAATTCTCTACTTTCTCAGTGGTGGTCCCCTTTCCTTTTCCCGACGCTAGACCAATTATGGTCTACAATGAAAGACCCGATAAATTTTCTGGCAAAAACTTCAAGAGGTGACAACAAAAAATATTATTTTATGGCCACTCTTAGTTTGGCGAGATTTCTCAATGAGGATCAACCTGCGGTCATTGAGAATGATCCGCAAAATGAATCAGTCAGAAGCCAATGGTAGAACTATTACTTCCTGTGTCGAAATTATATTCTGGGCAGCCTGATAGATGTTTTACATAACATCTATCAGAAGATCACTATTGTTAAGGAATTTTGGAACTCCATTGAAGTCAAATATGTGACTGATGATGCTGGTACTAAGAAGTACCTGGTTGGGAAGTTCTTGAACTTCAAAATGGTAGACTTTAAGTCTGTTGTTGAACAAGTTCAAGAATTCTGCATGACATTGCTGCAGATTGAATGACACTGCCAGATGTTTTTCAAGCAACTGCAGTTATTGAAAAATTACCTCCTAGTTGGAAGGATTTTAAAAGTCACTTGAAAATAAAATAGAAAAGTATGACATTACAAGAAGTTATTGGAAAGCTTCAAGTTCATGAAGGTGGCTTGGTGAGAACTAAAAATTTAGATGAGGCCAAAGCCAACTTATTGGAATCAAAGAAAAGAAAGAGGTCTGCAAATGATAAGGGAAGAAACTAGTTGCAACAAAATCCAAATTTACCGGTGATTGTTACAACTGCGGAAAACCAAATCACATGGCCAAAGAGTGTAGAGCCCCAAAGAACGAAAACAATCAAGGGCAAATGTGGCTCAAATGAACACCACTAAAGATGATCTTGCTTGTGATTACGGAAGTAAACTTGGTGGACAACCTGAAGGAGTGGTACATTGACACTGGAGCAACAGGTCATGTCTGTTCTGACAGGAACGCTTTCTCGACCTATGAGACTGCTGGTGGGAGGAAGCTCCACATGGGAAATCAAGTCACTTTTGAGGTGGCTGGGGTTGACAACGTTGTTCTGAAGCTTATCAGTGACAAGAATTTCACACTCCGAGATGTCCTACATGTACCTGATATACACAAGAATTCGATATTTGGATCTGTGCTTGCAAAAAATAATCTTAAACTTGTATCCGAGTTGAATAGTTTTGTTTAAATTGAGCACTATGTTGTACTCCCTAAGGGAAAAAATGATAAGAATAAAGAAGTTTTTACTTCCTCTTATATTATTGAGTGCTCTAACTTATGATGTTGTAGATTGGGACATGTAAATCTAAAGTCCATAAAACGTTTAGTAAATCTAAATTTACTTAACATTAAAAGTGTTGAAACAAACCAAAAATGCAAAATTTATGTAGAAGCTAAAATGACAAAACTGTAATATTCGTCAATTGATAGAAACATTGAACCTCTAGACTTAATACACACCGATGTGTGTGATTTAAAATTTGGAAAATTATTATTTCTGTCTTGTAACTTTACCTCATTTTGATTTAAATCCTACTAACTTTAAAAATTTTGATTTTTGTCCTGTAACTTTTTTTTTTATTTTGATCCTATTAACATTCAAATTTTGATTGTCGTCCTATAACTTACATATTTTTTATTTTAATCCTGTGACATCCCCATCCATGTATGAAAAAAAAAGATAAAGTTATAGGACGAAAATAAGAAAATATGTAAGTTACAGGACAGAATCAAAATTTGAAAGTTCATAGGACCAAAATTAAATCGGGGTCAAATTACAGGGCGAAAATCAAAATTTGAAAGTTAGTAGGGCTAAAATAAAAGAAAAAGGTAAAGTTACAGGACGAAAATAATAATTTTCCCTTAAAATTTGTTCAAACTAGAGGTGGAAATAAGTGCTTTATCACATTCATAGATGATTGTACTAGATTTTTCCACGTTTATCTTTTCATAGTAAAGATGAAGCATTGAATGCTTTTAAACTATACAAAAATAAAGTGGAAAACCAGTTAACAAACGAATCAAAATGGTTTGTAGTGATAGAGGTGCGGAATATGTAGCACCATTTGAGAAAATATGTGCGGACTCTGGTTTCATACATCAAACCACTGCTCCTTATTCACCTCAATCAAATGGTGTTACGGAACGCAAGAACCGAAAACTAAAGGAGATGATGAATGTAATGTTGATCAGCTCCGATTTGCCAAAAAATATGTGGGGAGAAGTCATTCTATCGGCTAACCACATATTAAATAAAAGTCCACACAAAAGTAAGGACTCTACTTCTTATGAATTGTGGACAGGGCGAAAACCATCGTATAAATACTTCAAAGTGTGGGGGTGTTTAGCAAAGTTAAAAGTGACATTACCCAAATAATTTAAGATTGGGCCCAAAACAATGGAATGTATATTTGTAGGTTATACATTAAACAGTAGTGCATATAGACTTATGATTCACAAATAAGAAGTTCCTGATATGACTGAAAGCACACTTATAGAATCGAGAACACAGTGTTTTTCGAAAATATCTTTCCTCGTAAAACTAAGGAAGATAAGATCTTAACCAAATGACCTCGTCAAGAGAAGTTGATGATGAAATTGGTCCATCTACTCAAGAAAATGAGAAGTTGAGAAGTAGTAAAAGGACAAAGATAGCTAAAACTTTTGTTCCTAACTTCATTACATTTATGTTGGAGGATGAACAAAATAATATCAAAGATGCTCTTTCAAGACTAGATGCTCCACTCTCGCAAGAGGCGATAAACAGTGAAATTGACTATATTCTGTAAAACCATAGTTGGGAATTGATTGATCTCCCACAAGGTTGTAAGACCTTAGGATACAAATTGATCCTTAAAAGGAAATACAAAGCACGTTTAGTCGCAAAAGGGTTCAAACAAATCGAAGACTATGATTTCTTTGATACCTATTCACCAGTAACTAGAATTACATCTATTCTGGTGTTAATCGCGACTGCTTCCTTGTACAATCTCGAGATTCACCAAATGGATGTTAAGACTGCATTTCTCAATGATGAGATGGATGCCAGAATTTACATAGATCAACCCGAAGGTTTTATTGCACCTGGAAATGAGAAAAAGGTGTGCAAACTTGTGAAGTCGATGTATAGACTTAAACAAGCTCCAAAACTGTGGCATTTGAAATTTGATAATACAATATTTTCTAATGGCTTTTGTATCAATGAGTGTGACAAATGTGTGTATATGAAGAGTACACAAAAAGAATTTGTCATATTGTGTCTTTATGTTGAGGACATGCTGATCATGAGCAATGATCATGATCTTCTTTGTAAAACAAAGAACATGCTAGGTCGAAACTTTGACATGAAAGGCATGGGTGTAGCTGATGTGATTCTAGAATCAAGATCAATAGTACATAAAATGGAATATCCCTAACACAATATCATTATGTGGGGAAAGTGTTAAAGAAACTCAACGCCTTTGATGATCCACCAGCTAAAACATCTTTGGAAGTGACTGTTCACTTGAAGAAAAACAATGGTGAATCTGTAGCTCAACAAGAATATGCTAGAGTCATTGGGAGCATTATGTACAATTCAAATTGTACACGTCCTGATATAATATGTGCCGTGAATAAACTTAGTAGATTCACGAGCAACCCAAGTCACAGGCATTATATAGCTCTGAGAAGAGTACTAAGGTATTTAAAGTACACTCTAAAGTTTGGACTACAGTACACTAGGTATCCAGCTGTACTTGAAGGGTATAGTGATGTCAACTGGATCTCATACAGTAAAGAGTCGTTCTCAACTAGTGGATATGTCTTCACTATAGGAGGAGTTGTTGTGTCCTAAAGATCTACAAAACAAACATGTATAGTCCGATCCACCATGAAATTTGAGTTCATAACTTTAGATAAAGCTTGTGAAGAAGCTGAGTGGCTTCGAAACTTCCTTGAAGATATTCCATGTTGGAATAAACTAGTACCTACTATAATGGTACATTGTGACTTCCAAGCCGCAATTGGTAGGTCTCAAAATAATATGTATAACGGAAAGCCTAGAAACCTCCGTCAATGATATAACACCATTAGACAATTGATCTCGAGTGGTGGAATATACATAGACTATATAAGGGTTAAGGATAATCAAACAGATCCATTAACAAGGAGTATAAATCGAGATCAAATGTCCAAACTGTCAGAAGGAATGAGTCTTAAACCCACCGGACAAACTAAAGCAGTGGTAACCTAACCAAGTTGACTGGAGATCCCGAGATCTTGGTTCAATGGAAAAACTAAGATGTGGAAGTTAGACGAAATGCTTGGAAATCCAACCATTCCTTAGAGGATTGTACACCAAGTATAGAACCGTAGGTGATGTTGGTTAAGTCTGAAGACTTTAATGAATCCTAAAGTCCTGGAAAGGATAGAGTATCATAGAATACTCAAGGGGGTTTCACCTATGTAAGTGCGAAGTGAGAGGTCACTTCAAATATCATCGGATATTAAATATTTATATTCAAAGGGTGTCCATGGCCGAAACGGACAAAAACGTGAGAACAAGAAAGGGCGTAGAGACTGTATTGTGTCATTGCTCACTGTCTCAATAACACCAAGGTAGAATAGTTCAAGGCATTGTGTTTACTAGGTTGCCAGTGTATCCGGTAGGCTTGACTATGGAAAGTTCAAGCTCCAAGCTACCTATCAAAATACAATATCGTCTCACTTGGACTGGGTTGTGTGTCTGCATGTTTATGGGTGCAATTTTCACTAATGTGGGGGATTGTTGGAAATATTTAATTTTTTATTAAATATTGAATAATTTAATTGGTATTATTTGACCAATAAAATAAAGATATTAAAATTAATTTCTCAGAAATTAATTGATACGAGTGTGTTCTACTCATGGAGTAGATGACTCTAATGTATTCATACTCACAAAACCAATGAATGGTGAGTGCGAAATTGAGTAAATAAAATCAAAGGTTAATACATTAGAATTAGGGAGAGAAAATTCCATATTGAAAAATGAGAATATTAATCTACATAATATTAGTAAGAAGTCAATGAAGCTAATCAAACTATAGTTTATTGATTGTCAATCAAAATTGTCACACGTGCGCGTACCGAGCCAAGTCGTGTCCGAGCCCATGGCCTTGGACTTGGACTTTTGGTGTACTTGAGTCTAGGGCCTGATGTTCATCTAATTTTTTAGAACACAAAATTTTGTAGGTCTAACCCAAATTAAATCAAGCCAATACCGAAATTTGACTTCATTGTACAGATTTAATGAATTTAAAGCTGACTCTGTGCTGACTCATCGTTGGACAGATTCAATGAATCTGAAGCTGACTCTATACTGACTCAACTCTGACCTTTCTCGTACAAACACAAAAACATGTGAATTTGCTAAAAACGCCAGGCCAACATTGATTGGTTGCAATCAATCTCATGACTGTTGACTAACGCCATTTGTTCGTCAGCATTAAATGTGGATGCGTTTTTCCCCTTTTACGAGTGCAAGTTCACCTATAAATATGTGTCCTCATTCATTCCAGAACACACACACTCTCTTTCTCTCTCTCTCTCTCTCTCGTCCAACCTCCGCATATAGAGTTTAAGGTGACGGTCCAGTTCATATGCCCTTCTATTCACCAGAAGTACGTACAAGTCCTGCGGTGTTGCACACTTGGAGTTGGTTTCATTTTACCTTTGGGAGTGTTATTCCATACCGAAGAGCACTACCGGGAAATATTCACTTTGCGAAAAGAGGACTCCTCGACTCGACACCTGTTTCGTTCTACCTTTTCATATTTTATTTATTTTTTGGCCTTTAATCTTTTCCCCCGCTGTATCCTTTTTTTATTACAGTAATCTTATCATTTAGACAACTCTTTTCTCCAACATCAAGATGATGTGGAGATTATCTCTAGAAGAATAAGTAAACTCACATCCGAGACTCAACAACTATATACATCAGTATGCAAGTTCCTTTGAACACAGCTAATTTCAACGTCTATTGAGAATACTAATATCGAGAGAGTTAAACAAATGAAGACATGAATAATAGTAAAGTATCAAATCCAGAGCAACAATTTTATAGAAAGAACATTTAGGGAGGCAACAACTAATTTATTCGAAGGTTCGACAACTGTAGAGCTAGAAATAAAGCTAGATTAATGTCACAATAATTCTGTTAAGGTAAAGAAAAATAGTTTGATGAATCCTTTGCACCAGAGGTAAGGTTTGAAGATATCAGAATATTTCTAGGGTATGGAACTTAAAAAAAGCTTCACAATCTATGGAATGGACGTGAAGAGCGCATTATGTTAGAGTGAAGGGTGAGGGAGTAACACACACACGCACACACGAATAATCCACCCACGCCAAATTGGCTGAAAAACTTCTTAATCAATAATCGTATGTAAAACCCTACCAACATTCACTATTTATAGGAATTATTATGGCCCATGGCCAATCCCAGAATCTTAGGAAATCAATTAAAAACAATAAAAATAGAAAGAGTTCAAATATGGAAAAAAACATAAGATCAATCTTTGGAATAGTGATCTTCTTAATTATCAATCTTCGGGATAGCGCTTTTCTTAATTATTCGACTTTGTCACTCGACGCTGATATACCAATGGTGTATCACTTTATTTAATTGGACTTATTTCTGATGAAGTATATGTGGAATAAACCCGGGCCATGGGTTGAAGATTTCACTAAAGGAGAATATGCGTATTAAAACTAAGGGGGCGCTTGGTATGGAAATCCTTCAATGGTAATATGTGTATTAAAACTAAGGGGGCGCTTGGTATGAAAATTCTTCAATGGTAATGGGAATTGAGATATAATTGTAGTAATTATAGTAGCTAATGAGATCAAATGAGGTGCATAACATTGTTTTTCCTCCTAAATAAGGTAATCAACACCCCCATTTGATTACCCCTCTTCACCTTGTAATCATCCTCCTCAATCAATCCCCCATACCACAACCAACATATTTTTTTTTTGTCAATTTTTTCCAAAATTGAAGCACAATACTATTGATATAATCACCATAAATACAAACATACATTCAACATATGTAGGGTAAAAAAGGAAAATAAAATTTCATTCCCATTACCATTGAAGAATTTGAAACAAGCGCCCCCTAAGAAAATCTCTTCTTGGGAAAAGGTACAAGATGCAATCTCAATTCAACTAACTTACCACTTTTCAGAGACTATCTAACTTGTATCTTCTCTGCAAATATATTTCTCACTTTTCAAAATCATGCAACTATGAGAAAATGGCAGGAAAAAAGAAACAAAACATCATATTCAGGGCAATCTTTGATTTTGATATGCAATCACTCAAAAATGTGCTATCTTAAAATTTCCTTGAACACAATTAATAAACGCGAGGATCACACCTCCAACAATCTTAGATGCTCTTCAAATATATATTTCATAAAGTGCCCTTTAATAAATGGGATTTTATGTAAGAATATGCATGGCTAATTAAAGATGACGATAAAATTGGTTGAAAGAAAAGGATACGATTATTGGAATTGCTAACTTCAGAGGAATATTCTAAGAAAAGAGAGAGTAATTAAATTTATTGAAAACCAAAAAGAAGAAGAAATCTATTGGCCAGAAAGTCAGGAAATGGAATTCGATGAAGACGACGACACACTATTATATAGCAACAAATTACGGGTAAATATTAAATATTATTTCTGTTTCATCCAATTTACATAACTCATTAATATCTTTTTTTTATGGCAATCTTTCAACCTAAGACAATTAATATTATATTATTTTATAAAAAAGTTAATAATTTTTAATACTCCCTCTGTCCCACAGGAATTTACACATTTTCTTCATTTGGACGTTCCACACAAATTTGCACACTACTAAAAAAGAAAATATTGATTTACGTGCACACTCATAAACCTATACACATATTTACCCATATGCCACTATTTTATATATAAAACATATTTTCCTTAAAAAATGTGTTGTCCCGTAGGGTGCAAATTCCTACGGGACAGAGGAGGTATATTTTAAAATATATTTGTATTATTGAGAATGAACAACCCCCGGGCCCCACACACCCCAAATTGCTGATAAACTTGGTGTAGTGTAATGACCAATAATGATATGAAACTGAAGCTAATATTACAGGAAAATTGGATTAAAGATTTTTTCTATTTATAGCATTTTTTCAACTTAACTAATTTATGAAATAATCAAGAATCTTATTTTCTTGTCTTTGTTTTAAAACTTAATATAGCAAGTACTCCCTCCGTCCCAAACCAATTTGCACAATTTTTATTTTGATTGTCTCTGTTATGGGTGCAGAGAAAGTGAAATAAACTCAGATGAGCAAGTACTGCTGATTAACTGAACATTATACTATCAGCTGAGGAGGTCAGCTGATAGGTCTGCTGATGGTTAGTCATCTGATAAGGTCAGCTGAGATCGTTTGAGAAACCTACTGAAAGTCATCTAGGATATCAGCGGAGTCAGCTGATGGTAGTAAGCTAAGGTGGTCAGCTGAGGAGGTCAGCTGATGGTGGTCAGCTGATGGAGTCTCCTGAGTGGTCAGGATGGTCACTCAGGATGAGATTTCAGGATTATAGTAAGGATGATTGATCAGGTCAGCTGGTCAGGTCAGGATAAAGGTCTACTGATGATATCAGCTGAGTACTCAGACTCAACTGAGGACATATCACATCAGCAGACAAGATAAGGAAGGAGCATACTGACCCCGAAGTCAGGAATTAACTCAGGATCAGTTACGAAGCAGTTTAAACTTCCAAATTGGACAACGGGCAATCAGTTTAACCGAATCAAAACTAAAGATCGTTGGGCTCTGACAGTTACTCATTTTCGGTTGCAACTGTAGCAGTTTTCTTGTTAGGTGGTTACGATCACTTGCATTAATTAGGGTTCCCATATTCCTATATATACGCACATACGTATAGAGATAGAAAAGAATAAGAATCATCACTTAGAGAGATATCCTAAACACTTGTAATTTGTATCTTCTTCATCGATTAGTGAGAGAGGTGCCCTCATCCGTGGATGTAGATTATTTCTGATCGAACCACGTAAATCTTGGTGTTCTTCAAATTTTCTTTATTCCAATTGATTTCAAACAATCATTGTTGACTCAACAATGGGCGCCGTCTGTGGGAAAAGAAGATTGTTGGTGAAATCAACTGCTATGGCTTATACGAAGATGGAGTTTGAGAAATTCACAGGAGCGAATGATTTTGGTTTGTGGAAGGTGAAGATGAAAGCTCTCCTCACACACCATGGATTATCAAATGCTCTGAAACCAGTGAATCAGTGGCCTTCCTCATCCTCAACAGAACCTGCAAAGAAGCAGGAGATTCTGGACAAGGCTCATAGCATAATTATTTTGTGCTTGGGAGACAAACCTCTGAGGGAGGTGTATAAGGAGAAGACTGCCATTGATGTGTGGAATAAGCTGGAACAGATGTATCAAACGAAGTCGGTTACCAATAAGTTGTTCATGAAGCAGAGGCTTCATTCCTTCAAGATGATTGAGGATAGGGATCTAGTTGAACAACTTGAAGAATTCAATAAAGCAGTGGATGATTTGGAGAATCTTGAAGTCAAGATTGAAGATGAGGATAAAGTCCTGATGTTACTGAATTCTCTACCAAAATCCTTGGAGAATTTCAAGGATGCTCTGTTATTTGGAAGGCAAGAGAAGATGTCACCTGAAGATATTCAGAATGCATTGAAAACTAAGGCGCTTCAAATGCAATCTGAAAGGAAGAACACAAATCAAGGTGAAGGGCTAAATATCAAATTCAAGAAAGGGAAGAAACAGTTCCAAGGAAAGAAGAAGATGAATGGTAAAGGCCCTGAACCTGGAAAATTTGTGGAAAAGAGAAAATGTTTCTCATGTCAGAAGGTGGGACATCTCAAGAAGAATTGTCCTGACAAATCCAGGAAGCAAGAAGAGGATCAGAAGGCTGATATCACAATTGCTACTCAGGAAGGATATGATAGTGCTGAGGTCTTGGCTGTTACTGATGTCAAGCTGAGTGAAGATTGGGTGTTGGATTCTGGGTGGTAATTTCATATGTGTCCCAATGAAAATTTATTCAGGGATCTTAAGAAATTTGATAGTGGATCAGTTCTCTTGGGGAATGATCAGATGTGCAAGGTCAGAGGCTCTGGCTCAATAAAGTTGAGGCTGCATGATGGTGCTGAGAGGATACTAGAAGATGTCAGGTTTGTACCTGAGCTGAAGAGAAATCTTATTTCTCTTGGATCACTTAATGTTTTGGGATATGAATTCAATACAAGGAATGGATTCATATTGATAACCAAGGATAACAACATTGTGATGAAGGGCAAGAAGGTAAATGGCTTGTACATTCTGATGGGTAACTCAGGGCAGTTCTGATGCTATCTTGTGGCACAAGAGGTTAGGGCACATTGGTGAAAGAGGACTGAATGAACTCTCCAAGAAGAAGGCAATTGGGGATTCAGGAACAATCAAATTAGATTTTTGTGATCACTGTGTGTTGGGAAAATCCAAGAAACACTCTTATGCATAGGGGAAACATCATACTGATGCTCCTTTGGACTATGTACACTCTGACATCTGGGGGCCATCAAGAACTGAGACTCATGGAGGTGGAAAGTACTTCATGACCATCATTGATGATTTCAGTAAAAAAGTGTGGGTGATAATCCTGAAGCAGAAGAGAACAAGAGAATGGCTCCTTGAATAAGAGAACAAAAGAAGCAGATCCTTAAAACATCTCAGGACTGACAATGGACTTGAGTATGTGTCAGAAGAATTTGAAAATTTCTGCAAGGAAAGAGGCATAACAAGGCACAAGACTGTTCCAGCAAACCCTCAACAAAATGGGCTTGCTGAGAGGATGAACATGACTATTTTGGAGAAGGTCAGATGCATGCTATCAGATGCTAAACTACCTAAAGTATTCTGGGGAGAGACAGTCAATACTGCTTGTTATTTGATAAACCAGACACCTTCATCTGCTATTGACTTCAAAACCCCAGATGAGCTTTGGTATGGTAGGTTGTCAGATTACAATAATCTAAAGGTGTTTGGTTGCTTAGCCTTTTCTCATATAAGGCAAGACAAGCTGGAACCAAGGGCTCTGAGGTGCATCTTCCTGGGATATCCAAAAGGTGTCAAAGGTTATAGATTGTGGTGCCTTGAAGATGGACACAAGAAGTGTATTATCAGCAGAGATGTGACTTTTAATGAGAAAGTCATGGGATATGGTACATCTGAAAATTCTCAGGATGTTGAGGATAACCCCATAATCAGACATACACCAGTTCAGGTGGAGCCTACAACAGGATTCAGGATGAAGATCAAGCACAGGACAACTCTGATATCAGGAATCCACAAGTAGATCAGTTTGATGCATCAGCAAATAGTGATCCTGAAGATCAAGCTGAAGATTCAGATCAGGAAGGTCAAGATCTGAGAAACTACAGTCTGGCTAGGGATAGACATAGGAGAAGCATTCATCCACCAATCAGGTTTGGGCAGGCTGACATGATCTCATATGCCTTATCAGTGGCAGAAGAAGTAGAATATCAAGAACCTGAAACTTATGCTGGTGCAGTAACAAGGAAGAATAAAGATCAGTGGATTTCAGCTATGAAAGAGGAGTTAAATTCACTTGAAAAGAACAACACATGGGTCCTTGTGAATAGAACAAAAGGGCAGAAGGTTTTCAGCTCAAGATGGATATTCAAGAAAAAGTCTGAAATTGGGTCAGATGGACAGGAGCTGATCAGATACAAGGAAAGGCTAGTTGCAAGAGGATTTACTCAGAGGGAAGGAATAGACTTCAATGAAGTATTTTCACCAGTTGTGAAGCACTGCTCAATAAGGATCTTATTGTCTAAGGTGAATCAGGATGGACTGGAGTTATAACAGCAGGATGTCAAAACTGCATTCCTACATGGAGAGCTTGAAGAAACCATATATATGCAACAGCCTGAAGGGTTCATACTATCAGAAAATGAAGGAAAGGTATGTTTGCTGAAGAAGTCATTGTATGGACTTAAGCAAAGCCCAAGGCAGTGGTATAAAAGGTTTGATAGCTTCATGATGTCAATAGGATTCAGCAGATGCAAGTATGACAGTTGTGTGTACTTAGAAAAGCAAGGCTCTGAGGTACTTACATATCTATTACTCTATGTGGATGATATGTTAATTGCCAGCAAAAGTCTTGGAAGAATTCAGAAATTGAAGGATAAGCTCAGTTCAACTTTTGACATGAAAGACCTTGGAAGTGCAAAGAGAATTCTGGGTATGGATATTATCAGGAACAAGTCTGCTGGAAGGATGTTCTTGACTCAGCAGGACTACATACTGAAAATCTTGAGAAGATTCAATATGCATGAGTCAAGATCAGTCTCTACTCCTCTTGGGCAACACTTCAAACTGACAGCTGATCAATGTCCCAAGAGTGATCAGGAGAAGTCTCAGATGAACCAGATACCTTATTCAAATGGAGTTGGAAGCATAATGTATGCCATAGTTTGCAGCAGACCTGATATTGCTCATGCAGTGAGCTTGGTCAGCAGGTTTATGGCTAATCCTGGAAAGGCACATTGGGAAGCTTTCAAGTGGATAATGAGATATCTGAAAGGTTCAGCACATTTGGGATTATTATTTGAGAGGACTCAGGAGGACAAGCAACCTCTACAAGGTTTTGTAGATTCTGACTATGCTGGAAGCATAGATACAAGAAAATCTCTGACTGGATATGTGTTTACACTTTATGGCACAGCCATCAATTGGAGGGCTGCATTATAGTAAGTAGTTACACTATCAACCACTGAAGCTGAGTACATGGCAGTGACAGAAGCAGTAAAGGAGGCTATGTGGCTTAAGGGAATTATCAGGGAATTTGGGATCAGGCAAGATAAAGTTACTGTGCAATGTGATAATCAGAGTGCAATTAACTTAGTCAAGCATCAGGTCTTTCATGAAAGATCTAAACATATTGATGTGAGGCTTCACTTTGTGAGAGATGTGGTGGAAAAGAAGGTGATCACAATACAGAAAGTTTCTGATGACAATGCTGCTGATATGCTGACTAAAGTCATACCAAGTTCTAAATTCAACTACTGTTTGGAGCTGGTTAAGGTACAGTCATGGGATGTGCCTTAATACTACTGTGATGTGAAGGTTAGGTGGAGGCATCTCACTTACTTTGAGGTGGAGAATTGTTATAGGTGCAAAGAAAGTGAAATAAACTCAGATGAACAAGTACTGCTGATTAACTGAACATTATACTATCAGCTGAGGAGGTCAACTGATAGGTCTGCTGATGGTTAGTCATCTGATAAGGTCAGCTGAGATCGTTTGAGAAGTCTACTGAAAGTCATCTGGGATATCAGCGGAGTCAGCTGAGGAGGTCAGCTGATGGTAGTCAGCTGAGGTGGTCAGCTGAGGAGGTCAGCTGATGGTGGACAGCTGATGGAGTCTCCTGAGTGGTCAGGATGAGCTATCAGGATTATAGTCAGGATGATTGATCAGGTCAGCTGGTCAGGTCAGGATGAAGGTCTACTGATGATATCAGCTGAGTACTCAGACTCAGCTGAGGACATATCACATCAGCAGAGAAGATAAGGAATGAGCATACTGACCCCGAAGTCAGGAATTAACTCAGGATCAGTTACGAAGCGGTTTAAACTTCCAAGTTGGACAACGGGCAATCAGTTTAACAGAATCAAAACTGAAGATCGTTGGGCTCTGACAGTTACTCATTTTCGGTTGCAACTGTAGCAGTTTTCTTGTTAGGTGGTTACGATCACTTGCATTAATTAGGGTTCCCATATTCCTATATATACGCACATACGTATAGAGATAGAAAAGAATAAAAATCATCACTTAGAGAGATATCCTAAACACTTGTAATTTGTATCTTCTTCATCGATTAGTGAGAGAGGTGCCCTCATCCGTGAATGTAGATCATTTCTGATCGAACCACGTAAATCTTGGTGTTCTTCAAATTTTCTTTATTCCAATTGATTTCAAACAATCATTGTGGACTCAACAGTCTCAAATCAATTTGCACACTACTTAAAAAGAAAATATTAATTTATGTGCATACTCATAAAACTATACACACATTTACCCATATACCAAAACTTTATTTAAAAAAAATATTTTTCTTAAACTACGAGCACCCTCATGGGTGCAAATTGATTCGAGACGGAGGGAGTAAATTTTTTATAACATGAATTCCTATTATTGTTATTCGTATATATTATCATTAATATATAAATATATTTAATTTTTTAATAGTATATTTTTTATACAGCTCAACTCATATACAAACATATGTTTTCATTAATTAATTATAAATTAATAATACATGAACTACACTAATCCATACCATTGTAACACATTTTTAATCTCATTATCAAGAAAACTCTCAATCTCTCCTATTAACATGTTCT
This sequence comes from Prunella vulgaris, assembly GCA_026898435.1. NCBI lineage: Eukaryota > Viridiplantae > Streptophyta > Magnoliopsida > Lamiales > Lamiaceae > Prunella > Prunella vulgaris. The sequence goes on along the minus strand of JAPKLY010000872.1, from coordinate 73,049 downwards.
TATAATAAGAAATTTATAGTATTATATGTAATTATTTATATCATAATATATGAATGCAATGATATCAATTATTACATGTAGTAGTATCAATTTTATGCATAAACAAATTTCACAGAAATTAAACTCTTTCCATTTAATTAATTGTTCCACCAGTGAACTTAGAAAAATGCACGAAGCTTTTTAAAACAAATATCACGTAACGAATTTCAAGGGAAAGAATCATACCACTTAAAGAGTTGTTGTCGAGAAATATTTCACGAACTGTTGTCATATTCCCAATTTGGTTTGGCAATCCTCCATATAATGCGTTCTTTCCGAGGACAATTCTTTCCAAGGAAGACATATTAACAATGGTCCAAGGTAAACTTCCCGTCAATGCATTGTTTTGAAGCTTTAGATAATCTAAGTTTTTAAGATTACCGATTTCTTCTGGAATTTCACCTGTCATGAGATTGTAAAAGATGCCATTCGGTTAATGGAAATAAAAGATATCTTCATTAATATTTTTTTTAAAATTAAGATAATCATTTTTTTATTTGATTACACTTTTTTTTCTCATAATTATCCTTCCCATTAAATCTCCATGCATGTAACTACCAACAACCTTTTTTTACTATTTTTTTTAAAATTATAACAACACTAATACTATAATCACTGTAAAAATTGATATTCATTCAATATATTATATATATACGAATAAAGAAAAATACTAATTCTAATTCCCATTACCGGTAAAAAATTCAAAATAATGTCCTCTTAATCAGTGTTTTCATAACCGGACCGGTGACTAAACCGGATAGAGCACCGGTTCACGGTTCAACCGATTGGACCGGCGGTCTAACCGTTAAATTTATTTTGACTTACATTTTTAAATATTATATATGTTATATTAAAAATAAAATAAATTAAATATTCTCATATAAAATTTTAATAAAATTATATGTCACATATTGAAATAAAGTAATAAAATAATAGAATCACATACAATCGAAATTAAAATACTCAAAATAGCTCAAGGTATAATAACAGATTATAATCCATGATTTGTTTCATAATTCATGTATAAGTAAAATCTCAAATTAAAATATTATTATGATAATTTAAAATATATAAATTGTAGAATAAATTAATTTTGGAATTGAAACATGTTTCACGATTTAATTTAATAAAAAAATTATAAAAAAATTAAAATATAAAAATTGACCGATTAAACCGGTTCAACCGGTTTTGGCAGGTTTGACCTGTTTTGACGGATTTTTTCCCGTTGAACAGTAAAAACGGTTTTCAGGGGCAAATAAATGTGGGTGCATATAACCGTGGCCATGTTCTATAATTAAGTCCCCAGCCGACCCATTTTAAATCAGCCTACCCCAATTAAAAAAGCCACTTAGTTCCATGGTTACATTTTAAATCAGAAGAGGAACACGTCACCCCCTCTTTAACTAATTTATTTTGTTTTTATCCTCAATTCTCAAAAAGTCGAAATCATTTTCGGCCTGAAATTAATTTGTATTAAGAACAGTACCATACTCAAACCGTGAACAATTGAAGGACAATGGGTGGATTATTGGTTTTATTTTATAATCATTTTGTTGATTTTATTTTAATTTAATCCCCAGTTCATTTTTATTTTTTCAATTTTTATGTTGTGATGCAAAACTTTTAAATTTTCACACTTATTGAGTTGTGCCAACTTTTATTTGAGAGTAGAAAGTCGAAAGATTATGTTATGTTAATTAGGTTGATTTATCTTACTTTGTCATAAAGTAAATTTTTCAACAATGAAACATTTGAAGGATTTTTTAATTTTCGCAAATTCTAGTATGCACACGTGTGCATACTATGCACTTTGATTTTACTTTAATTATGAATTTAATTTTATATTTCCAGAAACACACAGTACACGCCGCACTGTGTGTTTTTGGGTATAACAAGTTGTTTTTGGGGTATTATAAAGATTTGTTTTTTAGTATAGCAAGTTGTTCTTTGGGTATTAAAGAGTTGTTCTTTGGGTATTGAAATGTTGTTCTTTGGGTATTCATTTCTCATTCCATCATTTCAAATTGTTATGTATATATTTGAATTAACGAGGGCAAATTATTCACCCTCATTGAATAATTAGTTATCATTTTTTTGTCATAAAGTCTCGTTACTTCCATTTAACGAAGCCATATGCCTTCAGAACTGACCTCGTTAAGTTATCATTTTTTATATAGTTGTTTTGGAACTACCTATACAATAAAAATTATAAGAAAATTGTATTAGACTGAAACTGCAATCACCCCAGTATTATTATAATATAAGATCAATAATAAAAAACATTAATTACTTTATTTAATGATCAACAATATTGGTGAAAGAACAATCAAGAAAAATATTGAAGCATTAACTAGTTGTTATTGGGGTATTATAGAGAAATATTCTTGGGGTATTAAAGAGTTGTTCTTGAGGTATAAATAATTTGTCTTTGGGTATGGATAGGAAATGTGAAACCACTGGTTGTGTTGGTGAAAGCTGCTTCTCCAGCTGCGAAGATGATCAACATTCTTCAGCCAATGCCATGCATCTTTACTTGTGGTGGAAGCAATTAAATTGCCGGAGCAATTGTCGCAGCCATTGTATGTACGCCAGAGAGAAAGAGAGAGCACAACTTGGTCAAGGCCCCGTTAAATATTACGGCAACTTGAGCACAATTAAAATGACACTTTCTTTCTCTTCCCCAGGCCATCCAAAAATTATTCATAGGGATATCAAGGCTTCCAATATTGTTTTGGACTTCAACTTTGAAGCAAAGGTAATATCCTGATCTTTTACTGAAGTTCTGGCAAAAGGTTGCACATTTGTTCCTCGACTTTTATAATATTGTGGGTGTGAGAATTGAAATCTGGTAATATGTTTATCGAACTCCAGTTGCACATTTGTTCCTCGACTTTTATAATCTGGTAATATATTTATCTTGGGCTATTATGACTTGTTTTTGGGGTATTTATTTATATTTGTTCTTGGGGTATTGTTAATTTGTCTTCGGGTATTAATAATTGTTCTTGGGGTATTAAAGATTTGTTCTTTGGGTATTAAGGAGTTGTTCTTGGGGTATAACTAAATTGTTCTTAGAATATTAATAATTGTTTTTAGGTATTGATAATGAGAAACCTGATGAACATGTTATTAATATTATACACAAGTATCTAGAGCCCTCCTACAAGACCATTAACAATATATGTACGAGTAAAGTGCTCACAATAGGTATGGTTCTCTTCTTCATGGATCATATATATTACTGAGACAATTTTATCCTGCAAAGCCTCGAGGCAAAGCCCAAAATAGCTCAAGGCTGCTCTTGAGGATATGTACGTAAAAGCTCAAAATTACAGTAGCCAAGTTTGCAATTCGTTTACGTACATACATGACTGCAATTCTAGATCCAAGGATAAAGGTTGAACTCATCCCCGAATACCTCAACCTAGAAAACTATTTGGAGGAAGCTAGGAATCATTTCATTAGAAATTATTCAAATGGATATTCTTCTTTTATGAGCAATTCGTACAACAGTCAAGAGCTGGAAGGGGGAGGAGGGGGCAGTGCTTCTTTTGCAGAGGAAATTGCAGAGGAAAAATACCCAATAACAACATATAATACCTCAAAAATAACTTGCAATATTCCAAGAACAAGTCACAATACCCCAAGAATAAGTATAAGTAAATACCCCAAGACCAACTTACAATACCCCAAGAACAATTCTAAGTAAATACCCCAAGAACAATTCTCAATACCCCAAGAACAAATAACAATACCAGAAGAACAAATCACAATACCCGAAGAACAAATCACAATACCCCAATAACAAATATAAGTAAATACCCCAAGAATAATTTATAATACCCCAAGACCAACTCACAATACTCCAAGAACAATTCTCTACACCCGAAGAACAAATAACAATACCCGAAGAACAAATCAAAATACCCCAAGAACAAATATAAATAAATACCCCAAGAACAAGTCACAATACCCAAAGAATAATTTATAATACCCAAAGAAAAAGTAAATAATTAAACTAAAAAGAAGATCCAAATAATTCATGAAAATTATTAAACAATTATTCTATGGATATTATAAATTATTTTTTTGGGAATTATAATGTGTGTATGTTACAATTGATATATTGTAAATTATCCCAGGCACATGTAGTTGGTCCCTCTTCCTAAATACCCAATTTACCTCCACCTCCATCTTCTTTCCTTGTCTCATCCTCCCCTTTTTTTTTTTTTTATGGTTGTCGTAATTTTATTTGATGCAGTAATATAACGATTTATGCAAATCAACACGCTACATGTGGTTATTTATACGTAAATGTATCACATTTTTATTGAGTAAGTTTATTGTAAATTGTAATTCAGATATGTTCCGATAAAATATAGTACTATATTAGAAAATCGCCTCAAATTTGTATCATATATGCAAGTTACGACAAGTAGGCTTGATTGGCTAAAATGAAATTGGATTGGAAATAGTAAAAAATTAAGGGTGCATATCATGCACCCTTGTGCACAGGATAACCACTCTTTAATTTTTTTTGAAGATCAAGATAAAGGATGAATTTTTTTGGAGATCGTATAATGTTCTATATTGAAAGAGATTCTGATAATATATATATATATATATATATATAATCAAATTTGTGAATGAATTTTATAGGGTTAAGATTTGATTATCAAACTTAATCTCAATTTCAATTTTATTTTTGGTTTCAAAGTTTTACTCGGCATAAAAGTAGTCACTAAACTACACTTTTTAATTATTATTTTGTCATGACCTTAGTTGACTTTCAAATAACGAAATAATTCGATTACAGTGAAAAATTAATTTTTGTTGAAGTAATTTATTTAATAAAATAACTTCAAATCTAAAAATAGTTTAAACATTAAATAGACAAACTTTGAGAGATTTTTTATTTTATTAAATTAAATTACTTTAAGAATTTAAAATAAAAAAACCTATTTAAAATGCTTATATTTATTACTTTACCCGTCTACAAAATTTTCTTCTAAGGAAAAATAATTTTGTGAAAAAAAAAAGCTTCTATTTAATTATATCCAAAACCACTTAAATTTAAAAATAAAAGCATTTCCATCCTTTTAAATGTAGATTTATTGTTTAAAATTTAGGATTTATGTTGATTTGAAATAATATTTAAAAGCTTTCGGTAAATTATTTTAAATTAAAAAAGATTGATTAAAATTTTAAAAAATTTGTTTAGAAAGACATATAATTTAAAAGTAAAAAAAAAAAAAGCCAATAGAATTAAAAAAAATTACTCCAACTTGTAGCTGGAGAGACTCGTTTCAAGTCAGAATAAAATTTTATATGGACTAACTCATCTAAAAAATTAATCAAATTTTATAAATTTCGAACCTGGACCTGAAGAAAGTATACTCGTACCGTCACCAGTATGCCAATCCCATTGATATCAAATTCTAATTACTAAATGTAAAAAAAAATTGTAAAATCTTGAAAAATGGCAGCATGAAATTGAACAAGTATCATGTGCATTTCCTAATAAACTGATGAAGCTCGTTAAGGCTGGAAATAAATAGATTAACAAGGCAAGATCGTACCGCTTAAATCGTTTGCGTCTTGGCTTAATTCGCGAAGGCTCGTCATGTTGCCAATTTCTGTTAACAACTCTCCACTAAATTGGTTGTTCTCTAACCAGAGCTCTTCCAATTGTGAGCATTGCCATATTTTTTATGGTATTTTTCCATGTAGGTCGTTGCCCATGAGAACAAGGATTTGAAGATTATGGGTGCAGTGGTCGATAGATAGACATCCTGATAAGTTGTTGTTACTCAGGTAAATGCTTATCAAAGATGATATATTGAAAATGGATGCTGGTATGTTTCCATTCAACTTATTATATACCATCCACAGCCACTCTAAATACTCCAACCCTCCAAACTCTTCTGGATTATTACCTGTCAAATTGTAAATTTATTGTTAGATTATTTTTTGTTAAATTTTGATGATAATAAAGTATAAAGTTACATGTTTTTATAGCTAACTCTGCAGATATAAAAATTGAAGAAGAATGGCAAAGTTATAATTATTGAATGAAGTCTACAGCTGTAAACTTGACAACTCGACAGCTGGACTAGAACTTACAGCTGGAGCTAAACCTGCGGGTGAAGACCAATTAGCAGGAAAAACACTGCATTTGGAAGATAAGGTTACAACCAAAAAAGCCGTTTGAAGAATTAGTACAACATCAATAGAAGTTTTAAAAAGTCCTAATATTTGTTTAAGTGAAGCATTAACTTGCACTCTCTCACAAATTATTAAGGATTAAAGCCTTGAAAAACCTGAAAAGCTAAAGGCTAATTTGTAATTAGTTCTAGATGTCTGAAGAAAGGACAAACAGACTGTACTACCAGTATTAACTGATTGAAGATGAATCATTTCACTCATGAAAGGAGTATAGAGAGAAAGTGGAGACTTATTCAGAATTCAAAATTTAAATTTCTCAGCGGATAGTCACACATCTTCATCTATAAATAAAAGGAGAAGTATGAATGATCAACAACAACAATCAGAGCATTCAAGCATTTCTACTAAGTAAGTCTACAGCAAACAAATTTTTTAGAGTGTTATCAAGTTTCATTCTGTAAAGTGGTTCATAGGATATCTAGTTTGTTATGATTTTCAAAGAAACAATCATATTTTGTTGTTGTTCTCTCACCATACTTTTTTTTTATCTACTTAATTAGGGTATGTTTGGTTGTTCCCTCACACAGAACATTTACCTCATGCATGTTTTTTATGGATAGATAATTTTATCTTTCAAACCAAACATATTCTTAGTATAGATTTATCTTTGTGAGGTAAATGTTCTGTGTGAACCAGTTTTTAATCTGAGTGATTAGGTTAGTATTTCACCTAGAATAGGAACTGAGTGAGCTAGTTCATATGGGGAAGCATTTGTAAGATCTGTATGATCAAATCTTAGGCTTCATTTGGATGGAGAGATTTGGATGGAGAGATTTGAAAATGAATGGATTTTAAAAAGAGTACATGTAAGTAAGCATATATTTCAAATTAAGAATTATAAAGAGATAGAAGAGAATGAAACAGTAAGGAAAGATAGAAATGGAAATGGGTAGAGAGAAGGAATTTCAAATGACATGGTTTTGAAGAGGATTTATAATTTCTCCATTTTAAACATAACTCAAATCTAAGTATTTAAAAATTCATGGAGAGAGTGATTATTTGTGTATAAGATTCATGAATTTCAAATCCACCCATCCAAATGGAGCCTTAGTGAATTTGACATCTGTATGGTGTAACAGTGGATGTAGGAAGACTTTACAGCCTCTGAACCACTAAAAATTGTTGTGTTCTTTTTTCTGTTTTTTTACTTGTTGCTTATTAATTTATTCTTATTGAGTTCTATATTTTGTTACACACATCATTGTTTTCAAGCCAGTAAATTTTTAGAGAAAAACTCAGAATCTACAGTTGTAGACTGCTTAGTCACTCAACTGTACATTCAAATATTTACATTATTTTTAATTAACACTTACACCTAGAAATTTCTCAACACACTTTCTAAAGTGTGAGAAACAACTTAATTTGAAAGATATATCTTCAAATTGCATCTTAATTTCATTTACTTCAAAGGATATAGTTGTAGACTTTATAGTCTGCAATTGTAACTTAAAGGTTCAAAACACTTGTGAAGGTTATCTAATATTTAATTTTTGAAAATTTTTGTAGCTCTATTTAAAGGTCTATTAAAAAACTCTTCCCCTCCCCCACCTTCACCATTAAGGGACCAACATTTATTCATAAATTATAATATTATATGTATAATTATGTACGTCCATAATCATTTTATCTTATGAAAAATAGTTTTGCAATGCTAATTTTTACAAGTATCATTTCATATTAGAATTTAAAAAAAAAATTCATTGCAATTAATTTACAGTTAATTAACAAAAAGATATATAATTTTTTTAATCATATGTATGTAATCACATATTCTCGAATTCAAATTAATTTAAGCATATTCAATAATTTAATATAATTATTTAACAAAATTTGAATATAACACATAAGTCATAATGATAATTCAATTTATATTATCAATTATACAATAATATCCAATTAAAATTATATATTTATATAGACTAATATTACTATGTATAATAATCAAATTGAGTTTGCATAGAGAATTTATTAATTTATTAGATGGATTCCCATGGATTTATGATCAAAACTAGATTGAGATTCAACGCATTTTATCATAATTAAATGTCGTCCGTCAAGCATATTACTCATAAATCGTAGTTTCCTTCAATTTACTCGATCAATGTAAACTCTTAGACTTAATTGGTTAACGGACTAACACGAACCCAACACGATACACGAATTTCGTGTCTTCATCATTTCAAAGCAATTAATTAATAAAGATGCAAGCAAGGCAAGTTAAACAATGTAATGAAAATGCATTAAAAAGGACAGTACGTAATTAAGTTGGGGAGGGGAGCAACAAGTTAAGATTAGGAGATAGATGAGAGTTGGATTAATTATCACTTAACTCGTTGCTTCCAAGACTTAACTTGTTAAGCAGTGTGATGTTGCCAATTTCTCTGGGGATATTTCCAGTTAAATTGTTGGAAGACAAGTCAATCACCTCAAGTTGTGAGCATCGCCCCTAAACTAGATGGTATTTCCCCATACAATAGTCCGTTGTGAGATAGATCAAGCACACCAAGTCGGGCAGCACTATTCTCACAAATTTGGACCGGCAATCTCCCTGATAAATTATTATAGCTCAAGGAAATAGATACCAAGGATGACAAGTTAAAGATGGATGCTGGAATCCAACCATTAAAATAGTTTTCACTCATATTTAGAGAAACAAGAGAGGAAAGGTTCCCTATTTCTGGAGGGATGCTGCCCACAAGTTTCATATTAGAAATATTCAATCGAGTTATGTGAAGAGAAGAATCACAGGTAACTCCGATCCAATTACAAAAGGAAGTTTGAGTTGTCCAATTATTGGTCAACATATTGAGAGGGTCAGAAAGGATGCGGGATTTCAAAGCAAGAAGCGAAGTAAGATCAATATTGTTGGCATCGCTGCCTTGAAACATGAATAGGAGGAGGAATAGCGCAACAACAAACAATGAAGGAAATTTCTTCATGGAGGACGACATAATCATGGGTATGGGCGAAATACAACTACAGCTACATATATACATACATATATATATATATATATATATATATATATATGCAAAATTTCATATGAATACAAGTTCACATAATAATTTTTTTATTATTGTGCATATGAACCTGTCTTGATTATGTACACGAAATATTATTGTGGTACATGTGAAGTGTCAATATTTAAAAAATAATATATTTTTTAATAATGACACTCACAAAAATATATTCTCTGTTCCATTGGAATTTGTACATTTTTCTTATTTGAATATTTTACATAAATTTGCACATTATTTATAAAAGAGAAATATTAATTTTCGTGCATACTCACATATATATATTTATTCATTTATCACTATTTTATTTTTAAAAAAATATTAAAACATAAATTTAAAAAATACAAACATAGTTTTACGTGAATTCAAATTCACAAAAATGTATTCATATTAATTCAAATATATATGTATTATGATAAGGCTTAATTTGCGGTGGACAGAGGGGGAAGACTAGGGAGTAGGGAGTCAATACTAAGATATAACCAACTTGAATACTACTACTCTATGTTTTAAAAAATCGGTCGAACCGGTTCGACCGCTAACCGGACATAGTAACGTACGGTTCAAAAGCGTTCGACCGGCCATATATTAAAGCGCTTGAGAACCGGTCAAAAGCGGTTTTAATCGGGTTGAACCGGTGCGGGTCGAACCGGTCAAACCTGCTGCTAGGAAGATTTTTGTATTAAAAATAATATTTAGGGGTTATTTTGCAATTTAAGAAATTTCTTGATGCCCTAAAATATTTATTGAAAAAATCTAAAAAAGACAAGAGCATTGTGCCTAAATTTATTGACTTTGACATCCATCTCCGGCGGTGTGATGAGCGTTGCAACAACTTTAAGCGGTGCAACGTCTTCATCCAGTGTCTTCATTATATATTTAATACAAATAATTAAATTATATAATATTATAATTTATATATATATAATTATGACATCATACCGGCTCAATCGCTTTATTAACGGTCTGACCGATCGGACCCGGTCGGACCAAAAAAACTAAGGTGTCCGGTTCAATGTCCGCTTCAACTTTTTAAAACATAGACTACTCTTAAGCAAGGGTGCAAATGACGCTTGGAGGTCGGCGGACTGTCGAGTGCCGCCAAGTGCCAGGACAGCCTTAGCGGTGCCAATATTTTTCTTTTTTCTTTTTTTATTTTTTATTAAATATTAATTTTTTTCTAAATATATATTAATAAAAATGTACATTATAGATAAACTATAAATTTAAAATATAATTAATAACTATAAAAAAAATATAAAAAGTCCACAAAATGTTAAAAATTATCATAATACGATATAGAACGAATAAATTATGAAGTAGTTCAATTAAACTTTCATTTTTTTAGTAATTTAGTAAATTAGTTTTTATTTTTTAATTTTAGTTCTAATTTTTAAGTTGAAATAAAAATTAAAAAAAGAAGAGTAATGTTCATCTAGGCGGTGCCAAGACGGCGTCGGCAGCTGCCTAGGCGGTCTCAGCAGTGCCGAATCTGTTGGCGCATTTTTCTAGGCGATTTGACCTTGGGGTCAGCGGCCGAAAACTTTCAAGCGCCTAGGCGACCGCCATTTACATCCATGCTCTTAAGTATATATATAGTGTTCCGGTCAACTGGGAAGAGCGACTTTGATTTATAATTGAAAAGTATATCTTTGAGTAGAGTAATTTGAAATATAAAATTTTAAGGATAAATAAATTTGAAATTTTATAAATTTTAAATGATTTAATTTTATTAAGTATTTAAATTCCTCTGATTGGTAGGATTAGAGGTAAATATTTGAATTCATCCAGTTAAATATTTTATTCAAATAAATATAGTGAATTTAGTTTGTGGATTTAAAATTTTTAGCTTAAATCCAAACACAATATTAAAATCTTTTAACTATAATATTTTAATATAACTGACGATCATTCATATAAAAACATTAATAATTTAAGAGTATTTTAAAATAATTAAAATGTATATTATGAGTGTGTTTTATTTTCATTTTAAGAATGAAAAAGATAAAGTAAAATGTCCTGAATGAAAAGTATGAAATATATTAAGAGACGGAGTATATATTTTTAAAATAATAACACTTAAAAAAATGTTTACGTAAACTCAAATGCACAAAAAATCTATTCATATTAATTTTTATTTTTTATATATAATATGGGTTTTAATTGGCAAAAGACAAAAGTGGAAGACTTGGAAGTCAAAACACTAAAATCTCACTGCACATTTCTAACTAAACTACTCTGGAGTATCCAGTGTTCCGGCCAAGTTAGGAAGGACGACTTTAATTCACTGTTGGATGGGATCTTAAATCTTTTAAATGTAATACTAACATCTTTTCTTTAAATTTATACACCATTATAATTTTTACGAATTTAAAAAAAAAAGATAAAATAGTAGGGATGATTTATAAATAAAATAATTAGTTAAAAGAGTGATAATAAAGATGATGATTTTTATAAAAAGGAAATTAATGTATATTTTTATAGAAGAATGAAAAGGATAACTGGATAATAATGTATAAATTTAGTGGAATGAGGAAATAGTGTATAACTAAGGAGCACTCATATTAAAATATCAATAATTTAACGTTGAAATGCGAATGTGCATGCACGAATCGAATCCATCCCCCCCTTTTTTTTTTTTGAATAAAAAAAGAGAAATGGCATTTAAAAAGCAGCTTTGGGACGGATAAAAGTGATTGGAAACTTGGGACAACAAATTTCTTGACAGTCACAATTTGCACCTTATGGATTGGGCGCATTTATATCTTCATTTTATGAAAGAAATACTATATAGTTGTAATATAAAATATTTTATGGATATATATAATATTCGTAATAATTTATATTAAAAAAATTGCAAATTTTGATCGGATCATATTGAATCAGGTGAGTTTTTTTCAAATTTTTGCACAAGAGTAATTCTAGATATTTTGCTCATAGATTGTGTTACTATATATATAGTCAAATGCATGTCATTAAAGGACAAAATGTATGTTACTATCAGGCTAAATATTTTTTTTAACCAATATTTATGTGTTTTTAAAGAAATTAATATTTTTTCGAAATAGGGCAAAATGTGTGTTATTATCTATTCAAATATTGGTTCTTTTATAAATATTAGTTTATTTATATAAAATAATTGTTTTTACATGCAATAACACATAAAAAGTAGTAAAAGGTGTATTACTCTATATAATAAGAAAAATTTCTTGCTCAATGGATAAAGATGAGAGTATGTACTATTGGAGCAAATGTGTATTAATGTTAGAACAAACGTGTGTTAATATTAGAGTAAATGTGTGATACTAGTGAAATAAATTTGTGTTAATATTAGGATAAATATGTGTTACTGTAAATGTGTGTCAATGTTAGAGTAAGTGTGTGTTACTACAAAAATGTGTGTTAATATTAGAGTAAAAGGATGAGGAATAATTTATAAAAAAATACATATTTATTCTTGTAAAAGCACATATTTATCCTTATAATTATACTTTAAAGTACAAAATTTTATTTTTTTAAGGACTAGTATGACATATTTTATCTTATATTAATACAGATTTGTCTATATAGTAACACAGTTTGGGAGCAAGAATTATAAAATAAGCCTTGCGCGATTTTTTTATTCAATCAGCTTGACCCACTTGTTGATGTTTTATCTAATGTTGTCCAAAATGTTACAACATATATTGGCAATAGTGGTGTTTTTCCTTTCTCCTAATAGTAACTCCAAATATTATATGTTGTTTTTTAATGTCTAAACATGTAGGTTTAAGATCCAAGTCAGTTTTAATCAGGCGGTTGCAGATTTAAAATGAAAAGTTGAGAGACTTCAAGGGTGGTTATAAAAAAAGTGGAGCTCAGTGGAAGGAGGTTCTAGATCATAAATAGTTGTGGTCTTAGTTTGTTCCCATGCAGAGCTCTATTTACCTATAAATAGAAGATGCATGGAAATGTAAATTTGGAAAATTCAATCGTGTTTATAGCATAACAAGTCTTGGTCTCTAGTCTAGATAGGATTGTTATTCCATATTGTTTGGCAGATGTATATGCTTCACAATAGCATTGTTTGATGGTCGTAATGCTTAACAATACAATTTTTTTTATAGAATCGTGGTTAGCCTAGTGATAGTTAGATTTACACTTCATAGATCGTATTTAAGGTGTATGTTCTCTATTTAGATTTCATGTGTTAAAGATAATTATTTATTATTTGTAAAAATACTTGACTTAGTAAGTTTTGCCATGAGACACTCAGAGACTATTTTTAGTCTATGAAAAGTTTTGAGTTCTTTTGCAAATTTTTGTTTAAGTCTTCTGTTGTGTTTACATTGTCTATATTATTCCAACATTTTAAACAAAATTATGCAAAACAGAACCATGCACACACACACACACACCCTTTTAATTTGGTATCAGAGCAATCTGATATCACATTGAAAGTTTCAATTGGCACCAGAGTCATAAATTAGTTATATTTAGTTTAGTTCATGTGTCTTTAGTGTGTTTTTATTAGTTTTTAGCAATGAAATATTCATTAACCCCCACACTTAAATCTTCTATTAGATGGTACAAATTATGCATACTAGAAATCTAAAATTAGGATATATATCAAATTCATAGATGAACGTGCAGGAAGATGTATTTTATTTGGATAGAATCAACCCAAAACTCCAACTGATGATGACAATGAAGATAGAACCAAAATGGAGCTAGACTGGATGAATGAAGAAATAACTTTAGCAAGTTACAATTTGAAAGCCCCCAATGCCATTTTTACATCACTATGCCAGAAAAGAGATATAACAACGGGAATTCTCCGTGGTCATAGGTGTTTTTCTACCGTGGTAGATTGAAGGGTGGTCGTAGCTCCATAACTTCATAATTTCATAAACCCGTTATCTTAACCACTTAAGACTACAATAAAAAATCACTATCGTAACTTAACTATACCCGTTGTCTTAACCACTTAGACCACGGTTAAAACCCGTTGTCGTAACTTAATTATACCCGTTGTATAACTACTTAAGACAATGAGTATAATTAAATTACAACAACATTTCTTTACCGTTGTCTTATTCACTTAATACCACAGTAAAAACTCATTGTCAAAAGTGTGATGCTACGACCACCAGCCCATCTACCACAGTGGGAAAATACCTACGACCACAGGTAATTCCCATTGTTATATGTATCTAGGAGAATGAATTTTACTCGTTGTTGTATATATCTAAAACCATTGTCAAAAGCATATTTAGTCTGTTGTTGTAGGTTTATTCATGTGGACGTAGATAAATAATATTATATTTTTTTCAAAATAAATTTATCCATGATAACAACAATTAAAGACTTTGCATAATATTAATACATTTTTCAAAATAAATTGTAAGAGCATAAAATAATATCCAACTTCAATGTGAAAAGTTCCAAATCATAAAAAAATAGCAAATTTCTTGTCTTTCGACCGCTTGAAGTAATGCTCACCAGTTTACCATGTGCGTTGAAAGACAGTCAGCCACTTCTCTCGAACATCATAAAAATAAACTTATAAGTATTTTGAAAACTTATGAAATAAATTTTACTCAAGAAGAAGAGTTTTTAAATGATAAAAAGGTTTTAGTTTTCAAACGTGAAGCTTCGTCTAGTGCTGAAAAGTGTTTTTATGTCACTGAAGTAGATTTTGATAGTGATGTTATTGATTTATGTTCCAATAATTCTGATGATATTGTTTTCTTAAAAAATTCACGGATCCGGACTTGGTGGGTTGGATCTGGTGAATTTCTACAAATTCTCACGCAAGAGTATTCTAAATTTTCACTCCTAAATTCTTCTACTATATGACCATATGCATGTTACTGAAGGACAAAATGTGTGTTACTATCAGACTAAATTAATACTTTTATTTAAATATTGTATTTTTACATAAATTAATTTTTTATACAATATAAGAGCTAAATGTATGTTACAATCTATTCAAATATTAATTTTTCACAAATATTTATTTATTTATACAAAAATTATTATTTTTCTATACAATTAAACATGTAAGATAGAGAAAAGTGTATTACTCTAATAACACAAATTTTTTGCTCAATGGATAATGATGAGTGTGTTAGTGTTGATGCAAATATATATTAATATTAGAGCAAATGTGTGTTAATGTAAAATAAATGTGTATTAATGTTAAGGTAAATATGTATTACTGCAAATATGTGTTAATGTTAGAGTAAATGTGTATTAATATAAAAATGTGTGTTAATGTTAGAGTAAAAGAATGAGAAATAAATTAAAAATACATATTTGTTCTTGTAAAGGTGTTGGTTTATAGTGCACCAACGATGACTTACAGTAAAATAGATGACAATAATAAAGAAATAAAAGGAAGAGAAAATTTACAATGTCTTCTTGGAACGACGATCTTCTTTGTCACCAAAGTCTTCTTGAAGGACTTCTATTTCAAAGAGGAATGGAAATGGGAAAAGTCGAGTCAAGGTAGTACATTTTCCCGTAAAACAAACACAACCCGGCTAGAGCACACGGTTTGACGTGATATTCCAAAAGGTAAACCGACTTTTATCTTTCGTACTAGTTTAACCACTGAGTACGAAAGCACCAGCGAACAAAATAAGTTGGTTAAATTTTGGACATAATGAGATATTTGAGAGTGTATACATGGAGGAAACCAAATATTTCATGTATGTTTTTCAAGTGAATGAAAGCATGTATGCATGTCCTATTTATAGGCATAAAGTCACTTAATGCAGGGTTTTACGAATTGAATGGTCATCAATGCCATAATGGGAGAGGGAAATTAGCAATATGTAACCATCATATTTAATTTGAAACGTTTCACGTATCTGAATAGCCTTTTATCCACATTCGAATATTCCAAACATGCAAGATTTAACTTTCCTTTCAGCATTCCTGAATTCCGGAAATCAGAGTCAGACATTTTTTTCTGCATCCCTGAAACCCAGAAATCATAGTCAAACTTTCCTGAAATTCGGAGCTCCATCTACGACCTACCTTTTTTACTTCCACCAATTATGCATAGGAGTCTACTTATCAAACATGCTAATAGGTTATCAACCAATAAGCTTTCAACATTATCACGATAAGCGAAACTACATTTTCGGTGGTCCAAAAAGATTATAGGAGAAGCCCAAATCTCAAAGCCCAAAGTCATCTGCCAAGATCCAAGATCTACGGACCACGGGCACAGGCTCGGGTACAGTTCGACGGCAGTGCCCGCCCGTGTGACTCAACGGAGTATTACTTAGAACCTTATAATTTGAATTAACTTCACAACCCCCTATTAATTAGGAGTTAATATGTTCCCTCATTTTCCAATGTGGGATAATTAACTTTGAGTTAATTATTCAAACACAATATTTAACTCTATTAAATGTTGTGACGTTTCAATTTCGTATATTAATTTCTCACTCACCAAAATTTGATTTTGAGATTTCAAATATACTACGATCAGCTACTCCGTTAGTAGATTACTTCTACGATATTTAAATTTCTTGAAATTAAACTTTTACCGATTATTTTATTTATTAAAGATGAGTGTTACACAAACTCATTTAATAATAAATTAATAATTTAAAATTAATTTTCCCAACAATCCCCCACATGCATGAGTGAAAATTATGCCTATAGTTATGCAAAACTACAGTCCAGTTTACCAGAGACCTGATTTCTTTCGGAGAGGTAGTTTGAGCTTTGAACCTTCTGTAGTCGAGTACCATCGAGTATACTGGCGGGCTAGTGGACGCGATGCCTTGAACTGTTCCACCACGGTGAGATAATGGTGCTGACACAGCCAGATCTCATATGTCTTTCATTCTCACGTTTTTATCCGTCTCAGTCATGGATACTCTTTAATTAATAAGTATATGTCGAGGTGACCCGCACCTCTTACTTATATAGGTGAACTCATACTCAGAGTATCCCGTCATACTCCACCTTAACAAGGTTTGAGGATTCATTAAAAGTTAAAGACTTAACCTACACCACAAATTACGGGTTTCACACTTGGTGTTGTGCTTTTTAAGGAATGATCAGCTTACCAAGTGACTAAGTCGAATATCCATAGCTTAGTTGTCTCATTGAACCAAGATCTAAGGATCTCCAGTCACCAAGGTTGGGTTACCACTACTTCAATTCATTTTATGGATTTTAGACTCATTCCTACTAGCAGTTTATACATTTGATCTTGATTAATTCCTTTTATAAACGGAACCGCTATATTGTCTTTTGACTTCACATAGTCAATAGACATAACTCCTATCGAGATCAAATTCCTAATGGTGTTATGTCGACGGCGTGTACGTTTTGACTTTTCGTTGTACATATTGCTCAATGCTCTACCAATGGTAGCTTGGCAATCAAAATGTACCATATATAACTGAAGATACAGGCTTTTTCCAACATGGAATATCCTCAAGGAAATTTTGAAGCCATTCAGCTTCTTAGCTTTATCCAAAGCTATGAATTCTTATTCCATTGTGAAACGGGCTATACACGTTTGTTTAGTGGATTTCTAGGACACAGCTGATCCTCCAATAGTTAATACATATGCACTATTGGAAAAAGAATCCTTAGTGTCAGATATCCAATTAGCATCACTATACCCTTCCAGTACAACTAGATACTTCATGTAATGTAGCCATAATCGAGTGTATACTTTAAGTATCTTAACACTCTTTTGAGAGCTTTTTAATGCTCAACACTTGAATTTCTCGTGTAGCGACTCAATTTATTCACTAAGCATGCAATGTCATGACGTGTACAATTAGTTATGTACATCACATTTCCTATGATTCTTGCATATTCCAACTGATCTACTGAAGATCCTTTAATTTTGCTTAAGTGAATATTGAGTTCCATAGGTGTTTTTTCAATTGGACCATCAAATGCATTAAATTTCATTAGTACTTTCTCCACATACTGAGATTGACTCTAAGAAATTCTACTTGAGATTTTAGTGATCTTGATTCCTAAAATCATATATGCCTCACACATGTCTTTAATGTCGAAGTTACGACCCAACATGTGTTTCATATTGCAGAGTAGATCATTACTCAAAATAAGCATGTCATCTACATAGAGACATACAATGACAAAGTCTTTCGGTATATCTTTCACATATACTCATTTGTCATAGTCATTAATACGAAAACTATTTGATAACATTGTGGCATCAAATTTCAGATGCCACTTTTTTTGTGCTTGTTTGAGCCCATACAGTGATTGCACAAGTTTGCACACTTTCATTTCATTACCAGGTGCAACGAAGCCTTCAGGTTGATCCATATAATCTTCTGCATCCATTTCACCATTCAGGAACACAATTTTCACCTTTATTTAGGGTACTTTGAGATTGTGTAGAGCCGCAATCGCGATTAATACACGAATAGAGGTAATCCTCGTTAGTAGGTGAATAGATATCAAAAAAATCATATCCTTCTTTTTGCTTAAAATCCTTTACAAGCAAACGGGCTTTATACTTATCAACAGATCCATCTGTCTTATACTTTCTTTTTAAGATCAACTTGCATCCTAGGGTCTTACCAACTTTAGGGAGGTCAACCAACTCCCATGTATGATTTCGCAGCAATGAATCTATCTCACTATTAATAGCTTCTTTCCAGAGAGTTGCATTAGGACGTGACAAGGCTTCCTTAATAGAATTGAGTTCATCTTGCAACACATAGGTGATGATATCAGGTCTAAAGATTTTAGACACTTTGGCTTTTTTGCTACGTCTTGGTTCTTCATCTACTTGAGACGAAGGACCTACAGTCTCACTAACTTCTTCGTAGGACCTCTTCCTAGGAATAATATCTTCTTTTTCCTTGCAAGGGAAGATATTTTCAAAGAATATTGCATTCCTTGTTTCTATCATAGTGCCTTTAATTCCACTTTTCCATCACTCATGCAAGGAGGCGAAATAAAATCAACAGAAATATTATCAAGTGAAATAGAAAAGGTTAAAAGTTCAAAATTGCTCATTTCTCTCTTCTACTCTTCTTCTACTTCTTCTTGACTTTCTTCCTTAATTTCGCTCGTGTCCATCAAGGTTCACCCCTCTACCTCTTCTTCGAAAAGTGGAATGACATCTTCATCCACATCGCTTGGGCCCTCTTTTTCTTCCTGATTCCTAGGATTAGTGAAAGAAGAAGGAATTTGAGATCTTTGATAATCACAGTTCATGATTATTGTAAAGTTTCCATCATCACTATCATCAACAAATCTACAAATACGATCAAAAATATCTTCTTCCGATTCATCTTCTATCTTGTTGGTCCCAAAATGAGTATAAATCAGTGTATGGGGGGAATGCACTGATGTTAGATTTTTCTGAAAGACTCAGAAAAATGCTCTAACACGCTCAGTCAGGATTTCCTGAATTACTCAGTATGCTGAATGTCCACAAGGGCAGCAGGGACCGTTCAGTAACGAGTCAAATAAGCTGAGTGTGAGTAAAGTGCTCAGAAGCTCAGTAGAGATAACACACCTACTGGCCGCTCAGAAGCTAGTCAGTTGGACTACTATCTCAGTGAGCTAGAGTACGTGCGGAAAGTGAGCCCTTAGTTTCTACTCGTTTTAGTTTCTGAAAACGTTTTCTCTGAGTTTGCTTAGTAAACTGGTGATTAAGGCTGAGTGCACAGTATTAAGATTCAGGATGATTGATTCAGTCCTGAATATAAAATCAATGCAGAATGTTCAGTTTAGTATGATGACAGTTATGATCCTGAACAATAATGTAAATCAGCACACAAGGGTCTTTTTAACGTGGTTCAGAGATAACCAACTCCTACGTCCACGGCCTGATTTAACAGGAAGCTACCCTCAAAACCCTGAGGATAGGTACTTGGATTTTACATGCCAAGGGACACGGATAGCCAACTTCCTCTCTTAGGAACTGACCCCTGGGCGTTTTACAAGTCCCAGTCCTTCTAACCAACCAATCTCACACCCTGAGTGGTTTGGTATTCTTGGTTTCCAACTAAGATAGCTCTAGCAATACAAAATAATGCTAAATATTAGAGCTATCGATCTAAGCAAATACAGAGTGAATCCTACTACAACACTAGCGAAATTTAATTGCAGAGTGTTGCTTATAGTATGCTTTGAGTGCTTGGATTCTTGAGAGCTTTCACTTGGAAATTTCCCGTTAGCCTTGAATGAGTGCAAGGCTCTCCATATTTATAGTCGAGATTCAAAATAGATCCGTTGGAGGAGATCTACCCAAATCTTTCCTATTTTAGGGTGGTTGCAGGCTAGATGTACTGTTGACCTAATCACCATGCTTAATCTGGAAATTTTGTCCCGCCGTCTGCAACTCTGAGACGCATTAAATGCCGCATTAAATGCTACGCAGACTCCGTACATATGTGTCAAAAGATCATTGGCTTTCCGTTCAAACGGCTAGTTGATCTTCTGACATTTGTCCTTCCTCGTACATTCAGTACTCTGAGTCTCTTGTTAATATCTTAACCTGAATGTTTGTGTTTATCGGAGTCTTGCTGACATTCTCTTTGTCTATTGGTCTCATAGCATAAATAACCTTTTTGCTTTGGACTTACATGATTCAGGTAAACTGAACCAATGCCTAAGTCAGGTCTTATGTGCATTCAGCACAACCTGATAGGTTATTCAGCCCAGTAAGTGTAACCTTTTTGCTTTGGACTTACATGATTCAGGTAAACTGAACCAAGACCTAAGTCAGGTCTTATGTGCATTCAGCACAGCCTGATAGGTAACACTTACTCTTCACTGACTAAGTTCTGTCCTGAGTATGCTTAGTGTACTCAGTAGAAACATCAGCCAATGGTACTTCAGGATTGTCTTCAGGACGGATCATCAGGCTTCGTTCTTCAGCTTCAGTTCAGGCAATCTTCAGCAAGACTGACTCTGACTTCTTCAGGATGGATTGCACATAAGACTTCAGTAAATTGGGTCGACTCCAATATTCTTCAGTCTTCAGCACGTTCCCCCTTAACTGAATTCCTAACCTAACTATCCTGAACAAGACAAACCTGAACAACTGTACTTAGGCAAATTCATCAGGGGTTTTGGGATCTAATCAAAATACTCAGATTGTCCCAATAATTTCCCCTTTTTTGATGATGCCAAAACCCTTAAGCAAATTCCTATTCATCTATACAATCAACTGACCTAGTCAGTGAAATAGGTTCAGTACCTTCTGATAAACTAGGCACTTAGTCTATAAGATGAAAACAAGGAATGGGTTAGTACAGTTCTTGATAAGGATACATAAAAGTAAATTCAGGAGTCAACAAGAAGTTGTACTCAGGAAAATAAAATAACTTCATTGATTGATATAAGAGTTACAGTTATCCTGAAGCTATTACAAATTCCTGAACAACTAACTCCTGATCTAATCTTCATCCTTATTCCAAGCAGCTTGAGGAATTTCATACATCTCCAAGACTCGGTTCAGGACCTCCTTCATCCTGTTCCGATCACCAACGGGCCCGACAGCGCGTCCTACCCTGATGACTTCTTCAGATATTACTTTCCGGTCCAGTTGCTTGGAGTTCCTGAAGAGTGGAGGAGGATACTTGATGAATTTCGGAGGAGCAATATCTACACCTTCAGTGTCAGCATATCTGATAATTTCAGCCCAGAGATCCGGATGCTCCCGTGCCATCCAGTGATGTAGTATGATGTCTTTATCTTCAGATTGATCATCCCATAACCCCACCACATAGAACAGATAAGCCCACCTATTCCGGATCGGAATCCATACTTCCAGCATCTCAATCGGGATAAAATCCTCCACAAACTGAAGTGGACGAGGACCTTGTCCTGGATTGACCACCATCTTCCTCTGAGTCTTCATTCGAGATCCAGAAGGCACATATTTCTTCTTCTGAACCTGCGAAGTCAAGTACTCATTGGACTCTTTCAATCGTTGGATCTGACTGAGTAGCGAAATCTCCTTCATCTTCGATAACTTCTCCGCCTCAGTCATCACCATTTTCTTCTGAGTGGTCATCCCAGGGTGCATTTGTTCCTCCATCTCAGTATATAAGGGTTCCAGGGTAGGATCTTCAGAGGACCTCAACCTCTTCAGATCTGAGCCTTCAGCAGCTTCGATGGCAGCGACGGACCTAGTCCTTTTTCTGTCCGCAGCTATCAGTTCAGGGGGGAAGATCTTCTTCTTGACTTTTCCAGCAGCAATTTGCTTCTTCCCTTCCCCCTTTTTGGCATCATCGTTGTTGATTCGGCTAACGACCTCATTTACTGACTCCTCCAACAGGCTGAACTGACTGTCCATCTCAGTCTGCTTAGCCTGAATTTGCCCTACTTGCCCGGCCATCCCTCTCAGTCCAACACTGAGCTTATCAACAGCTGAATTGTGTTCAGCCTTCAGCCGTCCTTCGAAGCTCGACATTCGGTTGTCCAGGGCAGAGGCAATCTCCATTTTCTCTTGGTTGGACATTTCACTCAGCAGCTCCGCCTTCAGTTCAGCCTTTAGATTGACCAGCTTTTCATCAACCAGTTGATCAACCTTCTCAGTCAGTTGTTGATCAAGAAAAGTGGCAAGCTTATTCTCTTGCTGAGTTTGTGCATCAGAGACCATTTGATTGCAACTCTGAATGGCCCCTTTTGCTTGCTCAGTAATAACAGTGAGATCTACTGAGTATTGTGCCCGAACTTCACCGAGAAGGTCGATTGCAGCATGCATATCCGTACCTATCTCATTCAGATCTCGATCCAGCCTATCTATCTTCTTCTTCAGAATTTCAAAATTTGAACCAACCCTGCTTGTCTTTCGCTCAACGAGGATTACCCTTCTGTGAAGATTGACAAGAGCTCGTGAGGAGTTCTGAACATATAAGGACTCTGGGATGATCCATTTTCCTTTTACTCAGATCAGACCTGTTGGACCCTCTCCTGAAGCCTCCGCAGTCCCGGGTCCCAGGAGTGCTTCATCGGCCAGTGCACTGACCCCTTCAGTGCCACCTTGCTGAATGTCTTCAGCAATCATAATTACTTCCCTCTCTACTCCCTTCTCCTTTTGAACTTCCAAACCAGACTGTTCCTCCCCTACTACATCTTGCTCGGGCTCAGGATAGATGCGGCGGACAGTTTTGATAAAGTCTACCATCTTGATCAAGTGATGTAAGGAACTTATCTCAAAATGATCGAAAAGAGCAGCTTCAGATTCAACCATTTTGTCCCATCCTCTCGATTCTCCGAGCTGACTTAGATCAGGCCAAGTGGCATTCCTGATCATGGCGTAAGTGCGAAGTTGCACAACCGCCTCCTTCTGAGCATCTGAAAGGTCAGGAAACCTCTTCTCCACCATTTCCGCAGCTGTTCCCCTTGCCACTATCTCAAAATCAGGTAATGTGTTCTCGTCAGGCGCAGGGAATGGCCATGGGACATCAGCCTGAACAATTTCAGCATCCTTCTCAGAGTGGGCCTCCAAGCCCTGATAAGCTGATGCAATGTTGAGGATCTATTCCTCAGTCACTTCTTGCTCAAGGACAGGTGGTGTTGGATCTGAGGATGTAACCTCCGGAACGGCAGAGATGGGGGCAATTTCTAGAGCAGGTTCCCCCTCCGGAGTTGCATGCTGAATCACTTCTTCAGGAGCCTTCTCTTCCACGAGCTTTTTCTTTCGCTCTTCGGACCCAGGATATAAAAATTTTAGCTTCTGTTGCTTGGGTCCGAAGGGCTTGGATTTGTCCTCCGCTGGCTTCGCAATAAGGGCCCCTGAAGATTTGCTCGCCTGAGCCTCCTCTTCTGGGTTCTTGGTCTCTTCTTTGTGCCAGCATCACCGGAGTAAGCTCTGAAGAGGTTGATTTTCACTGGAATCTCGAGTGATTGGGCCTGATCCACATCCCCGAGATCCAAGGTTTCCAAGATCAGAGAAATCTTGGTGCCAAAGTGCATCTTGGCCTCAAATGTCGCCTGACCCTCCGGCGAGTATTTGATCTTGTTGGTCTCAGCTACCAGTAGATGGAGAAAATAATCCTCCCAGTGAAAGTTGTGCACTGAGGCGTCTGAGATTGCCATCATGGTATATAATTTCGGTCGGGAGATCTGCTCCAACCCTCAAGCAATCCCCATCACCCCCTGACTAGTCAGGTCGAAGAGGCGACGATTCTCAGTCCTCAGGACGGACTTGTTCAGACCCGACTTTAGGACAACGTCTCCATCGCAGAGAGACTGGAGATAGTCCTTCTCAGTCCCAAACCCGTAGTCGATAGGGTTTCGTCCAGAGTGGGGAAGATTAAATACCTCCTTAATCTTCTGCCTAATGTTGAGAGTGACCCACTTCCTGGTCATCTCATCTTCACCATTCTTCCCCTTCACACAAGAAGTCAGGGGAATGCATGTCTCCCACTCCTGAGAATCCTTGTTCTGCGCCATTTTGAGGTAGAAAGCAGCAACAAGACGAGGATGAAGTCTCTTGGGTCTTACTGTGATAAACTGTAGAAGTCCTGCATTTTCAAAAAGTTCTTTCACAGACAGAATGTCAGGATGTTTAGAAGTGAAATCTCCAAAGGGTTCCCAGTGAATTTCATTTCTGAGATGGAAAAGATTCGCAAAGAATGAATCTACAGAAGGTGAAGCCATGGATGAGAACAATTGAAGATATGAAGGAACTCGGATTGCAGAGAGAAATATAGCAAGAAAAGTTATGAGTGCGTAAAGATCGCAATAACAAAAACTTCCCTTATTTATACTAAAATCTAGTTTTAATCGGATGGCTCAGAAAATAATGACTTATGAGATTCAATGGTTAAGATTAAAATGTAAAATGCATGGAGCCTCTTCGGTTTTCAAAAGTAATGAGTCAAAACTTTATCGAAACTGTTCCCGCCCACTGTGCATTAAATGCGCGTCAGAGCATGTCCGTATTTAATTCAAATAAATTGCATTAAATAATAACTGAATATTAAATGAATGGATGGGATTAAATGACAAAATAATTTGATTTGACAATACGGCAAACAGTATCAAGGATGATGCAAGCAAGATAAGATGACTAGATAAAAATCAGAAAACATACCGGTCAGTCAGATTTGTATTCTGACTGATACCACATGTGACCTATCAGGGTGACAAACCCTGAATTCAGTGTCCTGAAACTTAGTCAGTCTATACTGATATCCTTTTCATACTGAATGTTCCCCCTACAACCATTCACATTTTCTCTGAGATTCCTTCATCCTGAGTCCTAGTTAGTCATTCCCCCTGACCTTGCGCATTCTGATTATAGATTCAGATTGAATCTCCTAAGCCTGGGTCAAGGAGTCCTAACTCTACTGATAACTCAACAAATCTGGTTTTAGGCAAAGCCTTAGTCAGAATGTCAGCTTTCTGTTTATCAGTAGGGACTCTCTCCATCCTGATGTCCTTCTTCTCAACATGATCTCTGATAAAGTGATGCCAGCTGATGTCTACATGCTTACACCTTGAGTGTAAGACTGGGTTTTGGGATATGGCAATGGCACTATTATTGTCACAATAAATTGGGACTTCAGTGGCCTCAATTTGGTAGTCTCTCAGTTGCTGTTTTAGCCAAAGGATCTGAGAACAACAACTGCCTGCCGCCATATACTCAGCCTCAGTAGTAGACGTTGCAACACTGGTTTGCTTCTTAGAAAACCAAGAGATCAGTTTACTCCCTAGAAACTGACATGTGCCTGTAGTTGATTTCCTATCAAGCCTACAGTCTCCATAATCTGCATTTGAATAGCCAGTCAGTTCTAGATTGTCATCAGAGGGATACCAAAGTCCTAAATTGACTGTACCCTTCAGGTATTTCAATATCTTTTTGGCACTCTCTAGATGACTCTTCTTTGGATCAGACTGATACCTTGCACAAACTCCGACTGCATAAGTGATGTCAGGACGACTTGCAGTCAGGTACAATAAGGATCCTATTAGTGCCCTATATTCAGTCTGATTTACTGAGACTCCTTCTTTGTCAGGATCCAGCTTCTCATTTGTGTTCATGGGAATAAGTGAGACTTTGCTGGACTGAACTCCGAATTTCTGAATCAAGTCCCTCGCATACTTAGACTGATTAATGAAAATTCCAGAGTCAGATTGCCTGACTTGGAGACCCAGAAAGAAGTTCATTTCTCCCATCATTGACATCTCAAATTTTCCAGTCATCAGCTTGGAGAATTTCTCACAAAGCTTCATATTAGGAGATCCAAATATTATCATCCACATAAATCTGAACCAGAAGAATGTCCTCCCCTTCGGATATCCAGAAGAGGGTCCTGTCCACTGTTCCTTTCACGAACCCGTGGTCTATCAGGAATTGGGAGAGTGTATCATACCCAGCTCTCGGAGCTTGCTTCAGGCCATAAAGAGCTTTCTTCAGGTGATATACCTTGTCACCAACTTCGAACCCTGGAGGTTGCTCAACATAGACATCCTCGTTCAGTACACCATTCAGAAAGGCACTCTTCACATCCATCTGATACACTTTGAACTTCTTGAATGTTGCATATGTCAAAAACAGCCTGATTGGCTCTAACCTTGCGACCGGAGCAAAGGTCTCATCATAGTCGATTCCCTCGGCCTGAGAGTAACCCTTTGCTACTAGTCTGGCCTTATTTCTGACAACATTCTTCTCATCCCTTTTGTTCTTAAAAACCCACTTGGTGCCAATAACATGTTGACGCCTAGGTCTCTCAACTAACTCCCAAACCTGATTCCTCTCAAACTGATTGAGCTTATCCTGCATGGCTAAGATCCAGTTGGGGTCAGCAAGAGCTTCTTCTATGCTCTTAGGTTTCTGATCACTCAGGAAACAACAAAACATAGCACTTTCGCCAAAGGACAACCTCGTCCTGACCCCCTCATTGACATCACCAATGATATCAGTCAATGAGTGATCATCTAGCCACCGCCTTCTGCTGACGGCTGCATTGGGAGCTGCTGACGTCCCTTCGCCTGATCCTGAAATATTAGTCTCGACAATAACAGGCAAAGAAGCGGAACGAGCAAGAACAGGGGATAATGAGTCATTTTCTGAGGGTTGGGCAACATCAGAGACATTGTTTCCCCCTACAGTGTTGGACTCAGTAACTGTCTCAGGTGCAGAAGCATCATCACCGACAGTACGTACCTCAGGTTGAGTCTGTCCCTCCATCAGAGACTCAACATTCTCCGAGGCTGGGGCTTGCTGAAGGTTGCCCTGAGATCCATCCTGATCTTCATCATCATCATCCCATCCTTTGGGAGCACTGACAAGTTTGATCTTGAATTCAGGATTTTTCAGGCTCAGTTTTGTTACTCTCTTGGTAACCCCCTCAGTGTCAGGACTCGGAACCTGTTTTCTAAGCACTGATGCAGTCTCATCAAACACAACATGAGGTGTTTCCTCCATACAAAGGGTCCGACAGTTATACACCCTGAAGGCTTTACTGACTGAGGAGTATCCTAAGAAAACTCCCTCATCAGATTTGCTATCAAAGGCTTTCAGCTGGTCTTTCCCATTGTTCAGGATGAAACACTTACACCAAAAAATATGGAAATAAGAGATGCGAGGCTTCATTTTGTTCCAAGTTTCATAAGGTGTCTGAGCATGTTGTTTGTTCAGCATAGATCGGTTCTGGGTGTAGCAAGCATTATTGATTGCTTCAGCCCAGTACTTCTTGGGCAGTCCTGACTCAGCCAGCATGGTCCTGGCAACTTCCTTCAGGGTCCGGTTCCTTCTTTCAGCTACCCCATTCTGCTGAGGGGTCCTGGCTGCAGAAGTCTCATGAGCTATACCATGGTTAGTACAAAAGTCAGTTATAATAAAGTTTATAAACTTTGTTCCTCAATCTGATCTGATCCTGACAATGCTCTGACCCTATTCAGTACTCAATTGCTTGAGTAACTCCGGAAGCTTGACCTGAGTCTCCTTCTTGTTCAGCAAGAAAATAACCCATGTGTACCTGGAATAATCATCATCAACAACAAGGGTATATTTCCTACCATTTATGCTGACAAGAGTAACTGGACCAAAGAGATCCATGTGCAGGAGCTGAAGCACTCTGTCAGTTGAGAAGGTTTCTTTCTCTTTGAATGAGGCTTTGGTTTGCTTGCCTTCCTGACATGCTCCGCACACGTGGTCTTTGCTAAAAACTTCATTAGGTAGACCATCTACAAGAGAAAATCTAGAAATTTTGTTAATAATCTTGAACTTTAAGTGACTCAGGCGTTTATGCCAAAGCCAACTGAGCTAAGAGGAGCTTTTAGCGACCAAACAAGTTTCAGGAGGGCTGCTCTTGAAGTCAGCAAAATATACATTGCCCCTCCTGACACCTGTAATCAGAACCTGTAGTGTAGATTTGTCCTTCACAAGACACATGTTAGATGTAAATTCTACACTATATCCTCGGTCACAGAACTGACTGACCGAGAGTAAGTTATGTCTTACTCCCTCAACATATGATACATTCAGTACACGGACAGAGCCAATAACAAGGGTTCCGAATCCCCTGGTGAAACCCTTAGAGTTATCACCAAAGGTTACCTGCGGGCCTTCCTAAGCTACATAATCCTGAAGGGGATCACGAAATCCGGTCATGTGCCTGGAACACCCTGAGTCCAAGTACTAGTCCTTCATCAGATCCTCCTTCTTCTTCTTGTAGCCCGCAGCGACCTAAAAAGAAACAGGCCTCAGGTACCCATCTCGTATTGGGTCCTACAGAGTCAGCCATACCCTTCGGGATCCAGATTTGTTTGACAATTCTGATAGCATCAGAAGTGTAAACTTGTCTCCCAGAAACATCGACATACACAGTCTTCTTCCTTTGTGCCTGGGAAGTTGAGGGTGTATGGGTGTCAGCCTGAGGTTCAGGAGCCCTGGATTGATTCTTGGGGGCGGGCCTCCTGTTCCTCCTTGGCATGAGTGCATTGGGCTGGGGTCTGTCCTGAGAAGGAGCAGCTCGGGCCTGACCTCTTGGCACTTGAGGTCTGGCCTGAGTGTTGTCAGAGTCAGGTCTCCGTTGCCTTTCAGAGACCACCTGATTTGTCCTTCTCCTTTGAGGATTGGGAAGCTCTTGATGGGCTCTGTGCCCTGCCTGAGGAGTCTGGACCTCAGTAGTCCTTGGCCTTGCCTGATTCCTCTTCTGACCGGAGTTCCTTCCATCCTGAACATTTCTAGGCTGAGCCTGAGAAGTGCTAGGGGCGGATTTCTTTCCAGCTTGAGGATTCCTAGGCTGAGCTTTGGAGTTTCCTTGATCTGTCTTCCTCGACTCATGATGAGGAGCCTTGGCCTTTCCCTTAGGTTTTGGCCTTGGTTCCTCAGTCCTTTGCCTGACAGGTTCAGCAGGCATTTTCTCCTTCCCTGTGCCTTTATCCTGACGAGCAACACTTGGGCTCTTGTCGTCAGTTTGGGCAGGGACAAACTTCTTCTGAGAGTTGCTCCCTGAAGCACCTCTCTTCTTCTTGCCCTTTGGGTCTTTTGAGGCATCATAGCCTAACCCAGCTTTAGCACCATCGGTCAGCTGAGAAAAACTTGTTAACTCATCAACCACTTGGGAAGATGTGTGTAACTTCTTCAGCTTAACCTCAGATGCCCATTTGTTTCTTTCAGGGCCTTAATTTCAGTGGTGTATTGAAGCACCAACTCTTCGTGAGCTTTCTCTTTTGAGATCAGCTCAAGATCCCAAGCAGTTTGCTCAGCACAAGGGCAAGCTTGCCACTCAGTTTCGAACATCACTCTTAGAGCGATTCGCTCAATCATCAGCTGTTCCTGAGCGAGGAACAGATCAGTGTCACGAGTCTCAATCAGCGAGCTGATTACACCTTTCATTCTTTCAACCTCCAGTGGAGCTCCATCATGCTTGTTCCGAGCATGAAGCAACTCTTCCTGGAGATGTACTAATCTGAGGGCTTCCTCAGTATCTCTTACTCTGAGAGACTCAGTTAACTGATCGTTTTCCCCACTCAGCTGTGCATTCACATCCACTGTGTGAGTATGAGTCTCCTGCAGCCTTGAGAAGTCAGCCATCAATTGCTCTAGAGTGAGCTGAAGGTCGAGTTCTCCTACTGATTAGCGTTTAAGTATGCATGTATTTTACCTATTTTGTGTATTATTTTGTGTACTATAATGTATTGTTTAGCGTATTTATATATAATTTCACACTTTCTAATTAGTTATAAGTATTTATGTTTTCTATTTAAATAAGAAGCATATGTATAATTCAACCTAACCATTATGTCTATTGTATATTGTTGAGGTCTTAAGTGGAGTTATATTTATCCAAATTTTATGATATTGAACACCTAAGACAATGTACTAAATACTTAAGACACTTTAGTGATCCAATTTTACATGTTTGGATTGTATTTGTACTCATAAGTGAAGACTCCAATTCTGTCCAATGTTTGGACTCAAAACACATTTTCGTATTTGCACAGTATCTGGAGCCTCACTAAACCAATTGAACCAATTCTAGTTGTATTTGATCACTAATTCGTTTCTCTACAACTTGTCTTCAGGGCTCAAGTGTCAAAAGTTCCGGCTTCAATGGTCAAAATGACAATCAATGCAGGGCTTCAAAATTCCGCCATCTCAGTACACATGTTGGGAAATAATTCACCATAATTCACACAAAAGTCCAATTTATACAAGACCAAATCCATTGGTTAGCCAAGAAATTCATCAAGACACAGTAGAAATATTAAAGGCGTTGATTTTGTGCAAGCTGAGATATCTGTTTTTCAATAGACCACCATAAATTCGCGGAGAAAAACAATCCAGTTTTACCAACTCCACTATTATGGTCATAACTCACAATCTAGAGATCCAATTTTGGAGATCTTAGATTCCTTGGAAAGCTAATCCAACGGTGTACAACTTTCATTCAAAAGTCAAGATGAAATTCAGACGGAAAGGGCAATTAAATTACTGATGTTTACAGGCCACGTGAATTGGTTCCTAAAGTCTCCATGATTCACTATTTGGAGGCCTATATAAAGAGCCCTTTAGCAACCCTTGAAGGCATCCCATTTTCCTTGTAATCCTTCTATCTTAGTCTAGTATCTCTCTTAGAAATATGAGTTCTTATTGTATTAGTATGAGTAGCTAAATATTTTACTAGAGTTAGGGATGAAGCTTTAGTAAAGTATTAGTAATGTTCTTGGTTATTCAATAAAGATTTTCAAAGTTTTAATCCTTTAGTCATTTGAAGAGTTTTTAAGAGAGGTTTTGATGTGTCATTACTTTGATTTGTTGTAGACTTATTGGCACAACAAATGCTTAGTTTTACATATCAACTATTGATTTTATAAACTTGTTCGAATTTCTAAAGGTACTTTTCAAAAGTATTATATGTGCTCAAAGTTATATCTTCCGATTGAAATCACTTGATTGTTAGATTTCGATTGAGTTATCAAAGATAACCAAGATCATAACTCTAGTATTTTTATCTAAAGTGGAATCCCGAAGCTCTAGTATTTTGTTACTTTATTTAAACCTCTCAACAAGATAATATCTTTTTCTTCCAAATCTCCCTGTGGTTCGACACTCGGTCTCCCGAGAAATTTTATTACTTGAAATCAACCTACACTTGGGTACGTAACTCTCAAGGAGCTATCACCTACTGAGTCTGAGCTAAGCTCAGGTGCGTGATCAGGAGAAGAGGCAGAAGAACATACCTCATCATCTGCCATCAGGCAGAGGTCATCATACTCCTCATCGGAGAAGATTTCAGGGGACCGGCGTCCTGGGCTATCTGAATCTGAGGAATCCTCAGCAAGCATAACTCTCCGGTCTGATGCCCTAAGCTCTCTCTTGGCTCTCTGATCCTCTCGCTTACGAGCACTGAGCTCCGGACAATCATACTGATAATGTCTGGTCTTCTTGCAGTGGTAGCACTGATCTACATCAGAAGAAAACTTCTTGTCAGTGTACCTTTTATCTGATGACTCCCTCCTGCTCCCTGATGATCGTTCAGGTTTGGAGCTGGATCTTCTGGGCTCATCATCTCTCCTCTTCTCATCTCTGCGCCGCTCAGGCTCATCACGTTCTCTCCTGGAATCTGAACCCCTCCTCTCTTCTCTCCAGGGGCTCGATCTCCTGGGGCTGGAGTACCTGCGATCACGACTGTCAGTATAAAATTTCTTATACATTCCGAATCGAGAGTTCAGTTTCTCGAAACACCGCTCCATCAGGCTATATTCCAAGGCCAACTCATCCTTGTTCATGTCCTTCAGAGACTTAGAGCCAGATCCAGCCTCAGGCTCAGGAGTAGCTTTAAGAGCCACGCTCTTCTCCTTTTCAGGAGTCTTCTCCTCACTGACTTCCTCACTGACAACACCCTTCTTTTTCCTCTTATCGAGGTTGAACTCCAGAGCCTTAAGCTCTGAGAATAGGTGAGAGTGAGTAATGTTGGTGAGATCCTGAGTGTTCTTTAACAAGATCACTCCTGTGTCCCATCTTTCAGGAAGACAGTTCAGGATTTTAGAAGACACCTCCCTCTTGGGAAACTCCTTCCCAAGGGTTGCTAGCTCGTTCATCATCTTAATGAACCGAGCTTCCATCTGATCGATGGACTCTCTCTCTAACATCCGGAAGGCTTCAAACTTCAAGATCGCAAGATCTCTCTTGTTCTCCTTGATCTTTTCTGATCCCTCATTCATCTCCCTCAAGGCATCCCAGATCTTCTTTGCCGTCTTCAGGTGCATGAGCCTGACTGAATTCTCGTAAGAAATGGTGTGGAGTATAATGTTCTTAGCAACATTATCCAGTCCGATTTGCTTAATCTGATCAGAATTAAGCGCGGACCTCTCCACTTCTTCATCTCCGGCGGCTGGAACAGGAACATTGCCAGCAACGGGACAGGTCGTCTGAAGATTCCTCATGAATTTGATCGAACCTTGCTCAATCACCAATGGCATCTGATCATGGATGGAATAGAGATGTGCGAGTACCCTGAATTTCCAATACTCATAATTATCAATAGAGAATTCAGGAAGACTGCATTCAAGGTGCTTAGAACCGGATGCCATGATGCAGGTTTTCAGAAACAGATCTGTTCAGTTGACCACCAAAAGTTTTTCCTTAGAAACTGTTGGTAAACGAAGTCAGTGATCTTTTGAACTACTGCTCTGGTACCACTTGTTGGTCCCGAAATGAGTATAAATCAGTGTATGGGGGGGAATACACTGATGTCAGATTTTTCTGAAAGACTCAAAAAAATGCTCTAACACTCTCAGTCAGGATTTCCTGAATTACTCAGTATGCTGAATGTCCACAGGGACAGCAGGGACCGTTCAGTAACGAGTCAGATAAGCTGAGTGTGAGTAAAGTGCTCAGAAGCTCAGTAGAGATAACACACCTACTGACCGCTCGGAAGCTAGTCAGTTGGACTACTATCTCAGTGAGCTAGAGTACGTGCGGAAAGTAAGCCCTTAGTTTCTAATCATTTTAGTTTCTGAAAACATTTTCTCTGAGTTTGCTTAGTAAACTGGTGATTAAGGCTGAGTGCACAGTATTAAGATTCAGTATGATTGATTCAGTCCTGAATATAAAATCAATGCAGAATGTTCAGTTTAGTATGATGACAGTTATGATCCTGAACAAGAATGTAAATCAGCACACAAGGGTCTTTTTAACGTGGTTCAGAGATAACCAACTCCTACGTCCACTGCCTGATTTAACAGGAAGCTACCCTCAAAACCCTGAGGATAGGTACTTGGGTTTTACGTGCCAAGGGACACGGATAGCCAACTTCCTCTCTTAGGAACTGACCCCTGGGCATTTTACAAGTCCCAGTCCTTCTAACTAACCAATCTCACACCCTGAGTGGTTTGGTATTCTTGGTTTCCAACTAAGATAGCTCTAGCAATACAAAACAATGCTAAATATTAGAGCTATCGATCTAAGCAAATACAGAGTGAATCCTACTACAACACTAGGGAAATTTAATTGCAGAGTGTTGCTTATAATATGCTTTAAGTGCTTGGATTCTTGAGAGCTTTCGCTTGGAAATTTCCCGTTAGCCTTGAATGAGTGCAAGGCTCTCCATATTTATAGTCGAGATTCAAAATAGATCCGTTGGAGGAGATCTACCCAAATCTTTCCTATTTTAGGGTGGTTGCAGGCTAGATGTACTGTTGACCTAATCACCATGCTTAATCTGGCAATTTTGTCCCGCCGTCTGCAACTCTGAGACGCATTAAATGCCACATTAAATGCTACGCAGACTCCGTACATACGTGTCGAAAGATCATTGGCTTTCCGTTCAAACGGCTAGTTGATCTTCTGACATTTGTCCTTCCTCGTACATTCAGTACTCTGAGTCTCTTGTTAATATCTCAGCCTGAATGTTTGTCTTTATCGGAGTCTTGCTGACATTCTCTTTGTCTCTTGGTCTCATAGCATAAATAACCTTTTTGCTTTGGACTTACATGAATCAAGTAAACTGAACCAATGCCTAAGTCAGGTCTTATGTGCATTCAGCACAGCCTGATAGGTTATTCAGCCCAGTAAGTGTAACCTTTTTGCTTTTGACTTACATGATTCAGGTAAACTGAACCAAGGCCTAAGTCAGGTCTTATGTGCATTCAGCACAGCCTGATAGGTAACACTTACTCTTCGTAGGACCTCTTCCTAGGAATAATATCTTTTTTTTCCTTGCAAGGGAAGATATTTTCAAAGAATATTGCATTCCTTGTTTCTATCATAGTGCCTTTAATTCCACTTTTCCATCACTCATGCAAGGAGGCGAAATAAAATCAATAGAAATATTATCAAGTTAAATAGAAAAGGTTAAAAGTTCAAAATTGCTCATTTCTCTCTTCTACTCTTCTTCTACTTCTTCTTGACTTTCTTCCTTAATTTCGCTCGTGTCCATCAAGGTTCACTCCTCTACCTCTTCTTCGAAAAGTGGAATGACATCTTCATCCACATCGCTTGGGCCCTCTTTTTCTTCCTGATTCCTAGGAATAGTGAAAGAAGAAGGAATTTGAGATCTTTGATAATCACAGTTCATGATTATTGTAAAGTTTCCATCATCACTATCATCAACAAATCTACAAATACGATCAAAAATATCTTCTTCCGATTCATCTTCTATCTCTTCTTTGTTCAAAGGCATGGGAGGGAGATGAGTATATGAGTATGGATCTTGATAGGGATAAGGATATGAGTAGGAATATGAGTACATGTATGGTTGAGAAAGATAATAGCATTGTTGTGGAGGAGGTTGGTGGTATTGATGTGGTGGATAGTATGGTGGTGCTGGATTTGGGTAAGGTTGACATGTGTATGGTTGATGAGGATATGTGTATGGTGGAGAAGGATAAACCATAAAGTCTTGGTTGTATCCATCCATCCTCTTCAATGAAGTTCACTCATACAAAATATTAGCAAGTCTAGTGAGCTAAAAGGAATTAAGATGACTCAAACACACAAAGCCAAAAATTAAACTATCTATGTTACTTCCCCAGCAATGGCCCCAAAAACTTAACAAGCGATTTGTGTCGCACACAAATGCACTTTCCTACAAGCGTATAGGATCGTGTAGTAGGAAGATAGACCAAGTTAAATTATGAATATAGAACTCAAAGGAAGCAACTGAGACAAGTCTAATTCTAAGATTTGTGTGAGTTTTGAATTTTAAAACAAATAATAAAAATGTAGTGTGGTTCCTAACTAATAACTATATGAAATGCAGAAATTAAAAGGAATTAAAAATGCAAAAATAAGAACCTAAACTAACACGTGCATGAGTGGTGATATGCTTCGGGTGAATTTCATTATGTACTAGTCAAAGTCAATTCCCCAACAATTCCGTTGTAAAGACTATCTGATGAACGAACCAGGCATTACTACTTCGTTGAAATTGAACTCTCATTCATATCTCAATATCCTAATAGTCTTGTTCTCTATAACTAGGCATATCTTAATGTCCTAGATACATTAACTCTCAAGCCTCTAAGTTATTACTATCAATTGAATACACTTACCCCTTCTCACTCAACTTTCGTATGTTATTATCAGAATTTAAATATTAATCTCTAGCAATAAATTCTAAGTGTTTCAGTAACCTACTAAAAGGGTTCTCTCATCAAAATGTCTTTACTCAAGAAATGCAAGAGAATTGATTGCTACTAGTTCATAATTTTCTTCACCAAAGCATTGAGAGGGATTAACTCATGTCTAATGGGTAAACAGGAATAACTGAAAAAAAAATTAACAAAAATTGTTATAATATATTTATAACATACAATATATTATATAACTGGACATAATATTAGATATAGTCCAGTGGGCTTTAGGCCCATGGACTTAGAGTATTTTTATTTAATGTATTCTATACCTTTGTATTCTACACGCTTTCATACTCTCTACAATCTTTACGGCAGTTCATATTACTATCTCCTGACTTGGTCGACCCCAGACGTAGTCACGTTGTGACGAATTGAGTTATCAAATCATGTGTTCTTTATTTACGCTTATCGCTTTATTTCAATTACAACACGTTATCAGCACGAGTCTCTACGAGGAATAGGATTCACGAGAGGATTGCTCAAGCTGTTTCTGGAACGAATCAAAACTGGGATTAATTTTAATAAATTGTTGAAACAGTAAGTTTCGTGATTAAAATTAATCTGAATTTTTTTTTTATTAATTCCATGTTTAGGAAATGTATGCTTCGATCATGTTTTGAGTATCTGTGTGTATGCTCTGTTCTTACCTAATGATTGAAGATATAAACTGTATGCAATCATATGTATTATCCATAATTAGGT
Organism: Prunella vulgaris; assembly: GCA_026898435.1. Taxonomy (NCBI): domain Eukaryota; kingdom Viridiplantae; phylum Streptophyta; class Magnoliopsida; order Lamiales; family Lamiaceae; genus Prunella; species Prunella vulgaris. Next base: position 36,009 of record JAPKLY010000872.1, on the reverse strand, counting down.
TTCATATCCTGCAAATTAGATGGAATATACTGTCTGCTTTATATATGTTCAAACCCAAATTATGATTTTTCATGTTTATGATTATGAGATATGATTTGTGATAATATGTTTATAGAAAGGGGAATATTATGAATCGGCATTATTTCTACGAATCTGTGACGTTTGAAAAATGTTTTTTACATATTATATATGAAAATGTTTTCTGCAAACACAAATCAGAAGCTGTGATATTATTTTTATATGTATGCTTCTCTGAAATCATCTTGCATTGCTTTTATTCTTCGTAACAAAACCTGGTACAAAATCAAAACCTCCAATCTGCAACCAAACAATATCGAAACCAGTTTCGATCAACAAAACCAGATTTTTCCAAATCAGCAAACCTATTTGCGAAATTAGTTTTTCGAAACCAAAATCGGAAAATTCCCAATACTATTTTTCCGACATTCAATCGGATATTCAATCGCGAACCTGAAAATGATATCGACACCTACCTGTGTCCGCGACGCCGTCGGCCCCTGAAGAGGCCTTGACGGGAACGGCGCTACGACACCGAGTCGTGACCGCGCCCTTGCTGCGCGACGGCCAACAGCGACACGCCGGCCACTTAACCGCGACGGCGAACCGGCCGCGGAGGCGAATGCCTTCTGCAAGCCGCGACGGCGCTCTAAGCCTACTCGACGGCGACGCCCACCCTACGCCACTGCTGGTGCAGCGGCGCCTTTCTCAGCGCGACGGCGAACGCCGACAGGTGGCGTTTTGGCGACGGTGCGAAACGCTGCTACGGCCGACGTGCGACTGTGCCCTGTTTCTCGCGACGGCAAACGACCGCTGGAAAATCGGCATTAGTAACGCTGGAAATTGGGCCTATTTGGGCCTTTATTGGGCTTGGGCTGAATTTGTTTTGGGCATTTGCTGGCAGACGATAGGCTTAGGTTATATGCACCCATACATGTTAGTAGTGCACCCAGACATAATTTTAATAACTATAATATTATAGAAAAAGGCATAAATACCCTTCTTTTACGTGTGAAAAATAAATTTGATGCACTCACCATAATTCAATTAAAAATACCGTAAGAAAAAAGAGAAAAAAAGAAAGAAGAATTAGTCAACATTATCTCCACTTTTATTCCTACGGTTATTTGAGAATTTCAAAAATTTTTACTAAAATTCAGTCAATTTGACTGAATAATCTTTTTTTTAAAATATTATCAAAAAAATTCATTTAAAATTTCTTAATCTAAAAATCTTCTTTGTCGAAAAATATACATAAATTCGATCAAGTTGGCCAAAAATGGTCTTATTTTGAAAAGACTATACCAAATTTTTTCCTGAATCTCAAAACCTTTTATGTGGAAGAAGTTTTTGAAATGATGCCAATAGGTCAATTTGAGTATGTATATTCGTCCTTGAATCAGTAATCAAGCCACCACCATCTGCATTGAAAAAATTTTGCTTCTATACTCAAATTTCCCTAACGAAATACATCTATCCTCTGAAAATACTAAACCAAAACCATAGTCCGTCCAAATCCCTAATTTTTTGAGAAAAAAAATCTCACTCCGAGAGATTAAACTCTAATTTCAGAATCCCAAAAAAAAAAAAAGTCTACCTTCTACTTTTTTTTCGAACTCACGGGGCGTCACCATCGCTGGAAGAAAACATTACCGTTGTCCGTGGAAGTCGCATCCGTGGAAGCCGCATCCATTTACGCCCCTATTCTTGCCACTGATCGAAGCCTCTGTAAGTCATTGAAGCTCCACAAGAAAACATCACAGTCATCTTTGTCTTCGTCTTTGCACTGGCTAGGCACCACCGTTGTCCGTGGAAGCCGCATCCATTTAAGCCCCTATTCTTGCTGCCGATCGAAGCATCTATACGCCATTGAAGCTCCACAAGAAAACATCACTATCATCTTTGTCTTCGTCTTTGCCTTGGCTAGGCGCATCAAGGAGAACAAAGCCTGCTCTTAATGGAAAGTCAAAGAACAAAGCCATTCTTGTTTCGGTCCTTCATAGTTTCATCTTTGCAGTGATCAATTTTATCGCCGGAATAGGAAAATGGTTAACATGAAGTGGGAGAATCAATAGTGGTGGGTGCATCTGTTAGTTCATAAAAGGGTATTTTTATCATTTTCAATTATATTATAATTAATATTATGTTAGGGTGTGTGTACTTCAAACAACCGTGGGTGCATATAACCTGGCCTTTAATAAAAAAAAGGGAAAATGATTTTTTTAGTCCTTTATCTTTCACCTATTATGTTTTTCGTCCTCTTAACTATACCATTTTAAAAATAGTCCTTTAACTTATCAAAAATTGTTTTTTTCGTCCTCTTAACTATACATTTTTAGAAATAGTCCTTTAACTTACCAAAAATTGTTTTTTTCGTCCTCTTATCTGGTTGAAGTTGAATTTTTTTTATTTTTAATAACACACGCACACGTGGCCGCAGTTTGGGAGGGAAGAAACGCGCGCTAAACACTGAAAAATCCCCAAATTATATCTCAATGCACATGATGTTGAAAGTAATGAGATTTAGGGTTAGATATAATTTGGGGATTTTTCAGTGTTGAGCGCGCGTTTTTTCCCTCTCAAACTGGGGCCACGTGTGTGTGTTATTAAAAATAAAATAAAAATTCCACTTCAACCAGGTACGAGGATGAAAAAAACTATTTTTGGTAAGTTAAAGGACTATTTCTAAAAAGATATAGTTAAGAGGAAGAAAAAAACAATTTTTGGTAAGTTAAAGGACTATTTCTATAAAAGTATAATTAAGAGGACCAAAATACAATCGGTGAAAGATAAAGGACTAAAAAAATTATTTTCCCTAAAAAAATGTCATATTTTAATTGATTGGGCAATTTTTTTTAAGTTGGTCCTAATTAATTTGGACCCTAATAACTATTCTTGGGTCCGAAGTCTCATTAATAAAATTCATAATAATAATATTATGAAGCTCTAATCATTAATTTTTTTAGGCCTCCATTCATTAATTATTTTTGGGCCCAAAGTTCCATTAATAAATGTCTTATAAAAGTCATAAACCCAAAAATATTAATATCCCCTATAATTAATTTTTGTCTTAGCAATTTTTTTTTATTGATTGAGCCTTAATTATTAACTGCTACAAACAAATAATTTTTAATAAGTTTCTATTTATTAATTTTTGTAGCAAAAACATGTCAAACATCACTAAATGTGAATTCAATGAATTGGCACTTGATTGCCATAACTATTTGACATGGGCTCTAGACGTTGAAATCCATTTAGCCTCTAAGGACCTTACTGACACAATTAGACAACCATCTAAATCCACAACTGCCCAGAAGGCACAAGCTCTGATTTTTTTTAGACACTATCTCAATAAGGATCTAAAAAATGAGTACCTCACTGAAAAAGATCCATTTGTGTTATGGAGATCCCTGAAGGATCGTTTCCAACAACAACACGATGTGATCCTTCCCCAAGCCAGATACGATTGACTAAATCTCCGGTTTCCAGATTTTAAATCTATTACGGAGTATAACTCTTCATACATCGCATTGTTTCTCAGCTTCGGCTTTAAGATGAAACAATAACCAATGGAGAGTTAATTCAAAAAATTCTATTCACTTTCCACACGAACAATCTTGTACTCCAGCAGCAATACAGGGCCAAAGAGTATAATACTCATTCTGAGCTTATTTCTGCACTTCTTGTAGCAGAAAAACACAACCAGCTGTTGATGAAAAATCACAACATAAGGCCGGTTGGTTCACAAGCAGTGCCTGAAGCACATACTGCTCGGAAAAACTCTAGAGGTCGTAGACATGGAAAAGGGAATGATATGGGTAACGGATCGACCCAAAGTCGAGACCGTGGTAGGGGACGAGACCGAGGTCGCAAAAATGCACAATAAAGTGCAAATGACAAAGTTGAACCTCAAGATCAAAAATCTTCTCAACAATCGAGCTCACGTGCACAGAACAAACAAGTCTGTCACAAGTGTGGATGCGACGACCATTGGTCTCGCTCGTGTCGTACACCAAAACATTTGGTGGAGGCGTATCAACGTATGCTAAAAGACAAAAAGGGGAAGACTCCTCACGGTGAAACACACCACACCGACCTGCCTGAAGCAGGCTTTGTCATAGACAAGGATGACCTCTTGGGTGAACATATGACTATTGTCTACACATTAATACGTATTTGATATTAGTAGGACCTAAGTGACACCTTGTGCGGCTGATAAATCAACGTCTGTAATCTTGGCTCTCCTTAGCATTCCTCATGTCGAAACGTACAATTGTGTGCTTATGGAGATGAATGTTTTGTACTTAGTAGATAGTGCTACTACACATTCTATCTTGAAAGATAGATAAATTTTCCAAACGTTAATTGAAAAGAAAGGAAGTGTCACTACAATTTACGATGACGATATTCAAATTATTGGCTCCTGAAGAGCCTCGATAATCCTCTCTATGGGTACCGAATTAATAATCAAAAATACTTTATTGTTTCCACAATCAAAGCGTACCCTCCTCAGTTTTAAAGACATTCGAGAGAATGGCTATCATATTGAGACGAACACTGAGGACAATAGTGAATATCTATTAATGACTCACTATTTAGATTGTCGAAAATATATTATCGAAAAATTTCCTTCTTTCTCGTCTGGTTTGTATTACACATACATCAGACCCTCAAATCTCCATATAGCTCTTAATCTAAAATTTAATGATCCAAATTCTATCAAACAATGGCATGAGCGGTTAGGACATCCCAGACAAACCATGATGCGTCAGATTTTATGTAATTCTATTGGCCATAACATAACACACAACAGAATCCCTTCTGTTAACGAATACATATGTGATGCTTGCACAATGGGTAAACTTATAATTCGACCTTCTAGTAGTAAAGTAAGAACAGAATCTCCTAAATTTCTTGAACGAATTCAAGGAGATATTTGTGGACCGATACATCCTGCATTCGGACTATTTCAGTACTTTATGGTCCTAATAGATGCCTCCACTCGGTGGACTTATGCTACCATGCTATCCACCCGCAATACTGCTTTTGCAAAGCTTATTGTCCAGATTATCTTGTTGATATCACAATTCCCAAATCATTAAATCAAATTCATGCACATGGACAATGCCGGTGAATTCACCTATAAGGCATTTGATGATTATTGCTTGGCATTGGGAATTAAAGTGGAGCATTCGGTCCCTCATGTTCATACTCAAAATGGTCTAGCTGAATCATTAATTAAACGTCTCAAATTATTCGCTAGACCATTACTACAAAAATCGAACTTACCCGTTTCATGTTGGGGGCATGCAATCTTACATGCATCATCACTAATCCAAATCCGACCAACTGCATATCATGAATATTCCTCTCTTCAACTCGTGCGTGGAAATTAACCTAACATTTCCCATCTGCATACATTCGATTGTGCAGTGTATGCTCCAATACCACCTCCTAAGCGAACCTCTATGGGCCCACAAAAGGAAACTAGGTATTTACATTGATTTTGTATCTCATACCATTCTTAAATACCTTGAACCTTTAACTGGGCATCAGTTTACGACCCGATTTGCTGACTGCACATTCGATGAAGATCACTTTCCAGCATTAGGGTGAGATAAAAATACCACACTAAATAAATGCCGTGAAATTACTTGGAACGTAAAAGATCTTCAATACTTAGGCCCACTCACTAGTCAAACTTGAACCAGAAGTTCAAAAGAAAATAAACTTGCAATAATCAGCAAGCAATCAGCCAGATGCATTATCCAATGCATTACTGATTATAAATGAAGTGACTATGAATAGTTGAGGTTCCAATGAAATCAAATAATATTGATGTCCATATACGCCAGAAGCGTAATGAACCTCCTTACAAAAACCATGGTATATTAATGCTAATAATATATTCAGTCACTCTTGAAATCTCCTGAAGAGATTCGTCCTGAAGACGAGAATCCTAGTAAAAAGCACGTGCATATAGCAATCAAAATACTAGGATTGCGGAACACCCAGATCAATACATATTTTGGGAAATGATCAAGATCTGGTTTATGTGAATCTTAAATAAATACAGGAGATAAACATATCACTGTTTTCGACAACATATTCGTACTCATAGTTGCTCTTTCTAAAATCTGGCCAGTATCTAAATTTGATGCCCGAAGCACTTTGATTAGATGCAATAGAAAGAAACAAATATGGAAGAGCTAGACTCGCAAAATAAATAAACTATTTTGTTATATCGTACATACCCCCTAAATATTTTATCCCTGAAGGATATAAATGAGTATAAATATGAAACAAAATGAAGTTGAGAGATACAAAGCGAGATTAACAGCTTAAGGGTTTTTCGCAGTGACCCATTATTGAGTTTGATGTGATCAAACAAATTCTCCTGTTGTGAATATTATAAAGTTCCGCCATATATCCCTGGCAGTTAAATGCAGTTAATGGACATAGTTACCGCATACTTATACGGATCATTAGATTCTGATATCTATATGAAAATCCCTGATGGATTAAATATTCCCCAGAAGTGGAATAACGAACATCGTAGTATGTTCAACATTAAATTGCAACGCTCGTTATATGGTTTAAAACAATCAGGTCGTATGTGGTATAATCGACTAAGCGAATTCCTCCTGAAGAAGGAATACATAAATAACGAGGCTTTTCCTTATGTATTTATTAAGAAATCCCTTAATGGTTTTTGTATCATCTCGGTGTACGTTGATGATCTAAATATTATTGGAACAAGGAAAGAGATTGAAGAAGCAAGTTCAATCTTAAAAACTAAATTTGAAATGAAAACTTTAGGTAAAACCAAGTTCTGTCTTGGCCTACAGATCGAGCATTTAATTCCCTGAAGGAATACTGATACACCAATCAGCCTACCTAAAGAAAGTGTTGGAGAGATTCCACATGGATAAATCTCATCCTTTAAGCACTCCAGTGGCTGTCCGTTCCCTTGATATGGAAAAGGACCCATTTAGACCTAAAGAAGATACCGAAGAGCTATTGGGACCTGAAGTTCCCTATCTAATTGCGATTGACGCACTGCTCTATCTTGCAAACTGCACTAGGCCCGATATTGCCTTTGTAGTGAATCTATTTGCAAGATTCAGTGTCTCCCCTACGAGGAGACATTGGAATGGTGTGAAACATATTTTACGATATCTTCAAGGTTCACAAGATCTTGGTCTTTTCTATCAAAGAAACCATGACAAAACACTTGTAGGTTATGCTGGTGCTGGTTATCTAACATGTGATATGCATAATCGAACTTAACATTATTCCTAGATC